>CAUYON010127326.1:0-17891 GCA_963573935.1 Arctocebus calabarensis | reverse complement strand
ATCGAACAAACACACACAACCACTTGCCAGATCTCCAATGCTTTTGCCTTCCTCAGGGGCTCCAGAAGTCTCATGCTGTCTCCCTGTGTCCCCAAAGGGATGTTTCTGGGCAGATCTCACCAGCCAGAGATGCCTGAATTCCTCTCTCCCCAGTCTCACCATTCCCAGTTGCAAGGAAGCTGTTACTCTGCCGCCATCTTAAAGACACCTGAACTAACTACTTTTAAACATTTCATCCATCATAAACAATTAAAAAACTGGATGGAATATATGAAACCACTGTTTTTAGACAATGGACAACAGGTAGCACAAGACCATGATCCCTGAGAAAAAGGAAGCAAATGAGGTGATGCCTACCAGAGCCCTGCATGTTTGCCTAGAGACACTTTCCAGACTGACATTCTGAGAAGGGAAATCCAGGTGGAAAATGGGACCACATGGAGTAGAAGAGACAGAGATCAAAATTGAGAAATATGAAGTGACTGGAATTTGTATGACAGAGTACTGAAAAGGAAGGAGCTACATAAAGAGAGCTCAAGAAAAATGCACAAAGGTACCCTTGAGTTTATAACTATAAAGCTGTATAGGGTAAGTCTCCACAAGCCAGAAACAACTACTTGGAAAGAATAGTTACTGAGGAACTATAAATCGAACAATTAGCAGACCTCGGTTTGAGCTGACAAATATTTAAGTTCCAGCCATCCAGCAGACAGAAACAGTATTGAATCCATGAGTTGTTTAGGAGACACTCCAGAATATCCACACCTCAGTGCTAATGAATAAGGATTACTATAATAAAAATTGCAGTAGTTCCCCCTTATCCATAGTCTTACTTTCTGCATTTTCAGTTACCCATAGTCAACTTTGGCTGAAAAAATCATTAAGTGAAATTCCAGAAATAAACAATTTATTTTAAACTGTGCACTGTTCTGAGTTATGTGATGAAATCTCACACCATCCCACTCTTTCCCATTTGGGAGTGAATTATCTTTCTATTCAATGTATCCACACAATATACACTATCCATCCATTAGTCACTTAGATTATCAGATCAACTATGATAGTATTGCAGTGCTGGTATTCAAGGAACCCTTATTTTATTTAATAACATTCCCAAAGTGCAAGAATAGTGATGCTCATAATTTGGCTGAATATGCCAAAGAGTAGCTATAAAGTGCTTCCTTTAGGTGAAAAAGTAAAATTTCTTGACTTACTAAAAAGAGAAAAAAAAATTGCATGCTGGGCTTTCTAAGATCTATAGGGAGAATGAATCTTCTATCTATGAAATGTGAAGAAGGAAAAATAAATTAGTACTCATTTTGCTGTCACATCTCAAAAACGTTCCTGCTGCAGTTCATGAAAAGGGCCTTAGTTAAGACAAAAAAGTACTACATTTGTGCATGGAAAGACATGAACAGAAACATGTTCATTTAGATGGCAATCAAGTTTGACATTAGCCTTACTTTCAGACATATTCTGGAGGTTATGAAATGTGTTCTTCACAGTTGAGGTGGCACTACTGACCTCCGTATCTTTTCCAATAAAAGTTAGAAAAGACACAAAAATATTAAACTAATTCACATGAAATTAATTTTAATTTTTATTTTTTTAGAACCACATGAAATTTAAATCCACAATACTCTTTAAAGGAATACAACAAAATCCAGACATTCAACAATAACAAAAATGCTTAACATCCAATCAGAAATTAGTAGACATACAAAGAACTTGAAACTAAAATGGGAATTGAACATTAACTTCATAAAAGAAGAAATATGAAGAGTCAGTAAACATTAAAAAATATTCAACATCATAGTAATCATAAAAATTCAATTTTAAACAACAGTAAGATGCAAATATCCACTCAAATAAAAAAAGAAGACTGACATTACAACAGTTTATACAGGAATAGAAGTACTAGAAATGTCACACATTGGTGGTAGGAGTGTAAAATAGTATGAACATCTTAGAACACAATTTGGTATTTTCTTATAAAGTTAAAAATATGCTTACTATATAATCCATAAAACCCTCTTTTAGATAAGAACCCAAGAAAATTTTTAAAATGTTTTCTACAGATGGCTTACCTACTTGTATGTGGATGTATATTGAAACACACAATGTGAATCTCAAAAATATTTTGATGAGTGAAGCCAGCCAAACACAAAAGAATACATACCACATGACTCCATTTGTTCAAAGCTCTACAATAGGTAAAATTAGTGTATTGATAGAAAATGTAATGGCTACTGAGGTTGGGGTAGGAGATTGCCTGGGCAGGAACAGAAGAGAAAAATTCAGTACACTGAAAATTTTCTGTGTCTCAATATGAGTAATAGTTATATTTGCTAATACATGTATCAGAACTTGTTGAATTATACACTGAAATGTATTCATTTTGTCATATAAATTATATTATACTTCAAAAAGGAAATTTTTATATTTATATGCTCCAAGGGAAAAGTTATTATGGGTTTTAACCTATACATCTTTCGTATCAGGCATCTTTTGTTTTTACTTTTATTTCAGATTTATGTTATTCTATGACTCTGTTTTCCTACTCTTGGTAAATTTCAGCCCCTTTATCACCATGCTGCATGACCAACACAGACCAATATAACAAATGATAGATGTTGTCCTGACAACAGATAACTTCAGTTGTACAAAAAGAATATAGACTCTTTCCAAACAGGGGGCAAACTTGTGAAAGGTTTGTGGCATCTAGTTGAGAACCACAAATCTACATTCTTCTAACTCATGTTAATGCCATATGCTTAATTTAATTTTTCCGTATTCTCATTGTTAGCAACTCTGCTTTCCTTAGTTTAATTTTTCCTTACACTGATTGTTAGCAACTCTTTTTCTTTCTTCTCTGAAAAAAAAGTAAGCCTGTTGTCTCAAGTCTATACTCCTGAATGTTATGCATGGGTGAAGGGAGCAAGAAGAAACTTAGAGTAAGATTCAACTCCAGCCATGCTTTTATTATCCAAAAGTCTTTGGTGGCCAAAGATCATAGAGATTATGGTTTTTGTTGCCCAAAACATCAGATTTTAGGTTTCAGCTTATGATCCAGAAGCTAAAAAACATGTTGACTTGCTAATAGTGTCCAGGAATAATTCTGTTCTATAGTCTTTGTAGAGTGATGGGTAAAATGAACATCAATGTTAATCATCCAGAAAACAAAGGTACAGTGTGAGTTAGCAACAAGAAATAAGAGAATCTTAACAGATACAATTTAGCATTAAAGTTGATGAAGTTAGTAACCTTTAGCAAGGCGACACAGAATCAATAGCTTCCTGAGTGCAGCTGCAGAAATTTAAGTGGGAACTGACCAGGAAGTCAGGTGCAAGAGTATTTGGCAGAATATTTAAATCCTGTGAAAACATTTAAGATTAATTATAAAGTATCTAAATTTCTAAAATGTAGAATTAGAATAATGATTTAATTTCTGCAAAAACTGGACCAATGTTTGTTAAAAATCTTTGTAAATTTAAAGAATTATACATTGATGAATTCAAGGAGAGAACATTTAGGTGTTTAAACTATGGCTTTGAAAGGGCAGAATGAGAAAAGATATTTTGGAAACTTAATGAGAGTGCTTCTGTTTATCAGTGCACCATCTCTTTCTCTGCTTAGATTTTATGTTGTTATTGGTGAGATGCTTATCATACAGCCTTCTCAGTTGGACAATGTGTTGAAATACAGAGTTAATCAATGGACCAGATAAGGAATAAGGCCTCTGGGAAGAATCACATTATAGCTCAACTCCAGCACAATAAGTCTTTAACACTCTTGGGAATCTATAACTGTTAAACAAAACAAGGAGACCGTATTGCTCAGTGAATTCAATGGCCTCTAATGGGAATTTAGGAGTAATTTTTAAGATGTGTGGGAAGACCAATCATTCAAAATGCTTTTTCTATTCTCTAAAGTAATTCATCCCACCACATCTTTTCATTTAATACCTGATCAGTTTGCTTAAAGGATGAAGAAGTGAAAGGATGCAGTCCAAGGAGAGTGATACTCCTCATCATTACATTTTGCATTTAAAGCTCCTTTCATGGCCACCTACCAATCCATATTAGCTCTGCTGTCACAACTCCATCGTCTATCTTTGGGCTTCAGGAAACTTAGGGGCATTTAGGATGCTTATGTTTCACAGGCACTGAAAAACAAAGAGCTCACAAAAAAGAGTAGGTGCCATCAAAGAGACAAAATAATCAGGTAATCTGAGGCAACTTCGATGCTTCAATTTTGCAGAGGGGGGTATGTTTCTCTGTTCAAAATTCCACACTGCTATTTCAAAATGTTTACTTACTATTTCAAAATGTTTACTTAAAAAGGCGATAGTAAAGAAATACAACTTTTTGCTATGTATCCCCTGCCTGCCTTTGTATCAACTTGAAGTCAGTGTTTATTTTAGACTCAAGGTCAAAATGCAATCAGAGCTGCTGATGGGAATAAGTGACATTCCATAAAAAGCTTTCTCACTTTTCATTGTCTTATTCAGAAACCACAAATAAAATACTGCATTCAACCTAAATGAAATTAAGAATGACTCTCACTAAAAAGGATAACATTTATTTATTTATTTCAGGTTAGTTTGAGGGTACAAAGATTTAGGTTACAATGTTTGCATTTGTTAGGTAGTGTCCCTCTTTTAATTGTGTCTAGCCCCCAAGAGGTGTGCCATACACCCGAACATTGTGCCATTAAGTGGGAGCACATCCTTCCGGCCTCTTCCTGCCTGCCCCCCGCCTTGACATGATTTGAGTTTTTCTCCTATATGGGTACGTGTTAGATCATCTACTGGCTTCATATTAGTACTGAGTACTTTGGATTCTTGCTCCTCTTTTCTTGTGATACTTTACTGAGAAGAATGTGTTTCAACTCCATCCAGGTTAATACACAAGATATAAAGTCTCCATCTTTTTTAGTGGCTGAATAGTATTCCATGGTATACATATACCACAGCTTGTTAATCCATTCCTGGATTGGTGGACATTTAGATTGTTTCCACATTTTGGCAATTGTAAATTGTAAATAGTCTAGTGCAAATGTCCTTACGATAAAAGGATTTTGTGTGTGTGTGTGGGTAGATGCCTAATAGTGGGTTGGCAGGTCCGAAGGGGAGATCCAATTTGAGTTCTTTGAGCATTCTCCATATTTCCTAAGAGAGAAAATATTTTTTTTTTCTTTTTGAGACAGAGTCTCACTATATCACCCTGGGTAGAGTGCTATGGGGCCACAGCTCACAGCAACCTCAAAGTCTTGGGCTTAAGCGATTCTCTTGCCTCAGCCTCCCAAGTAGCTGGGACTATGGGTGTTTTTTTTTTTTTCTTTTTCTTTGGTTATAGTTGTTGTTGTTTGGCAGGCCCAGGCTGGGTTTAAACCTGCCAGCTACGGTGTATGTGGCTGGCACTCTAGCCACTGAGCTACAGGAGCTGAGCCAAGGGGGTAAAATTTTTAACAGTGACCTTTTTGACTTGGGAAGATTTGATTGAACTTTTGAACACTGGGCTATGCACACACACTAGTTCTTTCCATGAGACCAACTCTTGTTAAAGTTAGCTGCCTGTTTGCCCCAGTTATAACAGTATCCCCAACTCCAACATTGATTGGTTTTTATCTCTTTTCAAATCACTGTTCTGAGTCTTTTCCATATAACTCACCAACTTCTCTGAATAACCCTATCCATTAGTCATTGCCTTTTCCATTTTGCAGTTGAAGAAGCTGATGCATAAAGAATAATTAACTTGTCCAAGGTCACAGAGCTTAGGAAGAGTTGAAGCAAGGGTTTGACCTTTGTATAAAATCATGCCTATAAATGCAAAAGGAACACATCAGGAGTGGTTTCTGAAAGCACCACTTGGAGGATGTCCCTTTGGCTAAAAAATATTAGTCAGGTTGTAAAAGCAAAAACCTAAGCAATTGATGGTCAGGGAGCTCAATATTTTTTCCAGCTATAGACCTAAATAAATCGATCTTATGGCTAGTCTCTGTTAAAGAAGGAACAAATGCAAAAAAAATAGGACAGGTTTACTATTTGAAAGATAAGAAGGAAATTTTAGAATCTCCTTCTGGCAGTAACATTTGTTTCTGAACATTGTTCTCTACCAGAAAGCAACTTTCAAAAACCACCAATGGTTTTAAGACCTACTGACTGGTAAGCTGGCTAAAGAAGATGGATTTTTTTGTCTATTATGATGCAGTTTGGGCACAGTGAATGTTTGTTTAGCAGGCACTGAGCTTAGCACTTTACAAGTGGCTTGGCAGGTAAGGTTAGGATTTTTTACAGATTTGGAACTGAGGTTCAAAATGTGTTAAAGGTCACTTAGCTAGTAGGTGGTAAAGTAAGGATTCAAATCTCTGAGACTGCAAAGCTCTTGACCTTTCTATTCCCCTACCTTCAGAAGCCCACCTCAGAAGTCCTAAATATAAATAAGAACAGATAGTCACTATCCAAGATGAATTTTAACTGTTAACTTATCTATTGAGATAGGCTTTTGACTTTGAAAATCACTGGTTAGTGTTTTACCCTATGTCAACTTCTCTTTCAGCTGACACAGGAGATGATTCCCATAAAATTTTAATGCTTGCGAACAAATCAAGTCTAGAGATATCAGATTAGTACACTTTTCAAACAAACAAGGTGTAGGAGGGGTGGGGAAAATAACCCGACCTATTTCTTGAGATCAGAGATGCTTTTAAAGTCATGCGTTTAAAAAAAAAAAAAAAAACCCACAGGGAAATATTCACTATTTTTCATCCGTTCAGCTAAGGTTCTATTGTCTAATCTTTTTCTTATCACCAAATATTACATATTTACACAGGTGCTTCTCTAATTGTTTGAAAACAGTCACTGGAAGCAAAGCTATGTGACTCAGCTTTGGCAATGCAGACCAGCTGGGGGCTGACAGGTAAATAATTACCACTAATCAAAGCCTGAATGAATGCAAGTTCTTCAAAGTCAGATGGGAAGATGGGGACAGGGGTTATAAATGAACTGTTAGGAATATCAGAAGAAATGAGAGCTGGGCAGCCTGGTCTTAGATGAAAACAACAAAGAGAACAGTTAACATCAGGGAGACCTCGGGTGCCATGTGTATTAAATAGCACAAAGACCTTTAGCTGGGGCTCTGTGATTTCCCCATTCAGGCATAATTAGTCTGGGTATCTTAGGAGCCTCTGTGGGTCTGTAAAACTGATTCAAATGCTGAGCTATGTCGTTTTCAGTTCTCACAGGGTACAATTTCATGATATCATTATGTAAAATTCAGATTTCTTGACATTAAGAGGTAGGAAAAATCCTTTCTCTTGCCTTTGGATCAGTAAATATTGTAAAAAATAATCAAGAATGAACACATTTACTCTTAAGAGCAAAACATATGAGCTGTGTGTTAAGTGAACAGATTTCCATGGGAGGTGATCCATCCTCAAGGGGCCAGTGGCTCTCAGTAGAAATTTCCATGAAGTTATTATGAAGGACAGCTTCCCTAAGGCTTAAGCCCCTAGATGAGGTATTCAAGAGCTTTGAGGGCATTTGTTTAAAAGTCAGCCTGCACTGGCTATAAAAAGCCTTTCAGCCTTTTTTTGCAAGTCATTCTTTGGCTTCCTGGTAATGAACAAAACGGGTCTGATAATTTTCAGTAATATTCTCAGGAAATGTGTGGTTCAGGACTGTAGCTTTCAAACAGTTGACACAAAAAGCTAGTTCAATCAGTGTTGAGAGTGGTGCCTGGAGACGCCTTCTGTGTTTTGGGACCAGCCGGGAGAGCTGTATCAGCCACAACAAGGCCGTATTTTGACTGGTTTTCATCAATTTGACGCGGGTGGCTTTTTTTCCCCCTCTTCTCCCCCACCTCCCACTTCTGGTAAAAGCATTTGGCTTGGAAGCAGAAAGAGAATTTTTTAGTTATAATTCAAAGTACTCTCTTATTGTCTCATAAAATATGAGTTGGAGGATGGATTTACCTTACAGTCTGGCTTCTGGCTGGAAACAAGCAAGGGCCCAAGGCATCAGGGGAAATATTAAATGACCACTTATGAGTCTCTTGTTTAGCCTAAAATTATGGTGCATACCTTTTCACTCTGAGCAGACTTCACACCAGGGCCTTGACTCTGGGGTTCTGACAGAAACATATGCTTGCTTTGGTGCTTTGGAGTGAGCACCCCAGATATCACACTCCAAGAGAAAAAATACCAACGCTTAAGGAAATAGTTCTAACTGACTGAGGTCTTCCAAGATGCAATACTGTGTGCTGACTCAGGGAAACTTAGGGCAACATGCTGAAAACATTTGCAGGCCTGGAAAATAACTGGTTTAATAATTCAAGATGCTTTTAAGTTACAAAAAAATACATAAAAACAAATAAACCTTCTTTTCCCAAAGTACTGTTGTACGAGAAGCCACTCCTGCAATGAAAGAAACAGAGCTTAGAGTCTAATGCAAATTCAGCTTTAAACAGAGAATTTTACAAACTCACTCTACACCCTAAATGGACTAGGGGAAGTGGTTATGTTCGTGATCTCAAAATATTTAGATAAAATTGAAATACAATAGAAACTCTGTAAATTGACCATCCAAGGGACTGTAACAAACTGGTCAACATAGGAGTTTCTATTGAGTACCTGTGGTGCTTGTCCAGATTATGAAAATTAGGTCAACTTTTGGAGGCAGTCAATGTAAGGATATGGTCAAATACAGAAGTTCTATTGTATTTAGTTAATACCTCACATGTATTTATACCTGGGAATTATACTTCTCAGAGTTTCCAAAGGGATGTTCAAGTATTCCTAGGACATACACCAGGGTTCTCAACCTTCACACTACCAACACACTGTGCTGAACAGTTCTCTGCTGAGGGACTGTCTTATATATTGTAGGATATTTAGCATCCTACTCACTAAAGGCCAGTAGAACTCCCCAAAGTTGTGACAACTGAAAACGTCTCTAGACATTGTCAAATGCAAAATTGCCACCAGTTAAGACAACATTTCATTTTTACTCTTTCATTCCCAAATACACCCTAAAGTAGTCACTGTTCTGAACCTATTTCTTCCTGGTTCATACATAATGAGAATATAGCTCAGAGAAGATTGAGTGACCTTTCAATGTCATAGTCCAGTAAATGGCAAAGATAGGACTTCAACAAAATCTGTAAAACATACACTCTTTGTCCTAACACTGTAGACATCCAGAATTTGACTTGAACAATACTGTAGGTACCTTCTCTGTGATCTGAGAGCTCTAAAAATACAGAACAAATACTCTCTTCAAAGAGTCACAAAATGACTATTTGAATTTCCTCTCAGTTCAAAGATGTTCATTGAAAGACAGGAAAGACCACACAGTTGGCCGTACCTGGATGTGGGTAATGGAGCCATATGTAATTGCTTCCATTTGCTCCTTAATATGTCTAAGTTATTTCAATTACTTGAGTGGAAAGCTAAGTCTAAAGAGCTTGTCAGATCCACCCTAAGGCTGACTGTCATAACACTGGCTGACAACCACATGATGGCAATGGAAAGGGAACAGAACTTGGGAGTCAGGCACTACCTACAGATTTCTGCTTACAAACTAGGGATTTTTGGAAATGGATTACTTTCCTTTAGCTTCTGTTTTCATATCTGAAAAGGGGTAAGCGCAACTATCTTACAAATGGGAGTAAGCAGATAATACATGCAAAGACCATAACACAGAACTTGTTATATAATGGAGACTAGGTACATGACAGCCATTATGATGATTCATTTAATGGCTGAGATGCAAAAGGAAATTCTGTTATTTTTTTCAGAGGGTTGGCAGAGGAGAAGGACTTGGTAATATTTATTGAGCTTTAACTATATGCCACACATTATGGCAAGTGCTTTACATGAATTATTTAATTTCATTCATGAAGTTCATTCCTTGCTGACTATATTAGACACCTGTTGTTTGAGGTTTTTTTTTCTATTATCTGTCCCCATTATGAGAAATCAAAGCAAATATCCATTTTATTCATCATTGGTGCCCCAGTGTCTGCCTCAATGTTTGTTGAATTAATAAATTAATGAACCCATTTTAAGAAAGAAAGAACCCTCTAGGATTGTGCTCTCCTATCACATGTTCCTGATTCATGGCAGCTCCTCTGGGACGAATTCATTTCTCGTCTTTCCATCAGCCTGTTCCTAATACTCACTGCCTTGAGCCTAGACTCACTGTAGCCACATTGTAATCCTCACATGCTTCCTAACTGCTTCTCAGTCCCAGCCACATTTCTCCCTGCTGGTGTGGAAGTCTTTCTCAGACACCCACATCAACAAGCCTCAAGTGGATCATTGCCACTGACTGGCTCCTAGCCAGCACCTTCAACTCAGAGCCAAAGCCTTTCACAATCAACTCCAGCTTTCTATAACTCACCTCACTTTCTACCATTTACCAGTATTACTTTATTCCAGCCAGATCATTATCTGCTTGAACATTTTAGTTTTGAACTTCAAGATTGTTCCACCATTTAGTGTGTAGTTTATTGAGTACCTTGTAGGTACCAATACTGTGTCCTATGTATGTTTCCATACAAGATTCCTGTCCTTTAGAGTATAAAATATTATATATTTCATGGAGAAAAACACAGAAACAATTGCAACACAACATCAATTGATTTGAATAGGGTTATACAGGGTGCCATGTAGGCACTTGGAAGGGTCTGTAACCCACACTTGGGAAGTCAGAGAAAACTTCCCAGGGGAGGGAGGATATCTGACACTTGAAAGACAAGGGGAGGAATGGCAGATGCTTTAGAGAGGCAAGAGGCACTCACAGAGCAGGGCTGTAACCAGATTGAACCCTACTCTGAAAATAATGGGCAATTGCAAAGGGATTAAGTAGGTTCATTGAGATGTTACTATTTGAGATTAAAAGGGAATGGCACTTAAATAAGTTACCTTCCTTTCTTATAAATTAAGTACTTACAAAACAAATCCCAACCATGACTCCAGGGCAGAAAAAGAGACCATTAACTACAGTCTTGTCTCAGTTTCCTCATCTGTCCAAGGATGGGGATTAACTGACTGTTTGACCTCCTAGGCCTCACCCAGTTCCTGCCTTCTCTGAATCCTAGCCCCCTAAAAGTAGTCATTTTAAGGCTAAAAATTTGCGGAGAAGAATCATCAAAGGGACTTGTTAAAACTGTGGAGTAACTCTGAAATGCAGGTATTGTAAGTGGGGGCTTAAAAAAGAAAACAGGACACCAGGTCAATCTCTTGCAGATAGTGCTCAGAAAAAACTTTGAGAAATTCTGGGGGAGAAGACTGAGTCCTTTCATTTAAACAGGAAAACTTCCTGGGAAGTGATACTCCTTTGGGAATTGGCCTATGTATAGTTAAGCAAAAGGGGCCCCAAGCACCCAATTAAACCTTTAGAATTAGAATAAACCATCTCATGGAATTGAAATGGACAGAATTAAAATCCCCATTTTAGGTTTGTGTGCCCTGCCCTGTGCCAGGCACATGATACTCATTGAGTCCTCTATTTGCCACAACCAGCTGCACACAGCAGATGGACAGCGTGGCCTAATTTCTGCATTAGGGGCATAAACATGGAGGTAGGATGCCTACAGCCTTTGTGGTGAGGAGTATGTATGACAAATGATGACAAACTTTAGTGATCTTTTCTAGCTTCCCATCATCTAGTCATTGATGTTTCAACCACGTATTGAACAGACTTGCCCTTTGCTTTCATGTTGCTACCCCAACATCTTTTTATTTTAATCTTAACAACTATCTTGTCAAGGTATAACCATAATATATGATTGAAAATATGCCACTCTTTGAGAACGTGCTCCAGGGAATCAATCTCTCACCTCCTTCTCACCTTCCAGATATGCCATGAAGTAGGTAAAATCAAAACAAGATGCCTCAAAGAATTCATCTATGAAAATCATTTCAGGCAATAATCCATCAAACCTTGAGATAGTCGGGCTCTTAAAACCAGAGAGACTCCTTGCATACAAAACCATACTAATGTCGAATTAGAATTAGTTAAACAGGTACTCTTGAACAATGCCAAAAAAGAAAAAAAAAAAAAAAAAAAAAAAGGAACCTGAAGAGAATTTGATTTCAAAGAGAATTTGATTTGGATTTAGAATTATCCAAAGAAATAAGTGTTCTGATATTAGGAGCTATTCCTCGACATTATTGTGATGTTCTTAGTATTGAGGAAGATGCCCCATAAGCTGAATAAGCTGAGTGTACAAAGCTGTTAAGCAACATTTGCCTTGATTTTTAGTTCAGGTTCATTCTGCATCCTTCTGCTACAAAGATTGGTTTCCAAAGGGAATGTATTCATCGAAAGCAATACCAATTGCTTTGCCAGTGTAACTCCTGAGGACAAGAAAGCTTGCATCTCAGGTGTCTTAGATGAAAAGGTGGCCTAGGTGAGGCTAAATGGACTTTGGAGGTAGAAAGGCCTGGAGTCTTGAGCCCTTGCTCCACTACTTTCCATGTGTCTTTAACAGGTTGCAAAACTTATCAGATCTTATGCTTCCTCAGCTGTATGGGTAATAATAATCCAGAGTTTGACAACATATGTGTATCATAAGATTGAGAGAGAAGAGGGGGAGAGAGAGAAAGAGAGAGGGCAGGAATGTGTGCAGTATGCCTAGGACACAGTAAAGAGAAGGCATTCCACAGACAGGACCTATAATTATGGGATGGCATTAGGGAGAATTGGTTTCCTTGAGCTGAATCACAAATACCACCACTCACAACTCAGGGGCCTATTAAAAAATGAGTTTCTGAAAGCAAGACATTTTTCCATAGACCAAAATAAGTGGCCTCTTTCATCAATCTCCATGGGAATGCAAAGGCTTCTTTATAGTTTAGCAGCAGGTATTGTTTTATGCAGGGATTTTCAACATTCTTATTGCCAAAAATTCCATGAAACCATATTTTTGGACCCATATATCAAATAGGTGATACTTAGTAAAAATAATTTCTCCACTCTTTATTAATCTAAAGTATAATTTTTTCATAGAGGTTTTGAACTGACATCCGGTTTTTTGTCAATAAACATCTATGGAGTACAATGCATTATACTCAGGATATGATGCTGACCAAGACTTGGTCCCTGCTCACAGTTTAATGGGGAAAAGACAAATGAAAGTCGTGGCAGTGAGAAAGAGCAGTGAGAAGGCAGGTGAGCAGGATTAAGGGAGTACAGAGAGAGGCATTAGCTCTGACCTGAAGAGTTAGGAATGAATGGCTTTCTGGGGCAAGTACATTAGTCCTGGGAAACCACACGCATGAGTGAGAGATAGCCAAGGAAGACGACACAGGGAGAATGCTTTCAGAAAGGGAATGATACGTGTAAGGCTTTGAAATTTGGGAACAAGGTGAATTACGTGAAGGAAAGTATTTTGCAGTTTTTGGCCGGGGCTGGGTTTGAACCCGCCACCTCTGGCATATGAGGCTGACACCTTACTCCTTTGAGCCACAGGCGCCACCCTATGAAGGAAAGTATTTTGGTATGATTGGATTGTGACCTTGTAAACATATTCAGTCTGATTTTAATTGTGCCTATTGCAAATATCAAACAGATCACTATTCCCTTCACAAACCACCAAGGATTTGTAGGTTCCCAGCTGAGGATAGTAGAAGACTTTGGGCCAAACAAATCTGAGCTAAATTCCCAACTCCATAGTTAAGTATGAACACAATCTTGAGCAGTGCACTTACCTTTGAGCCTCAATTTCTACCTGTATAAATAGAAGAGCAACACCTACCTTGTTAAGTAGTTGAGACCATTAAAGTCTCTGTTAAAGTATCTAATGGATGTCCTGGCACAGGCTAGACACTCAATAAATCACAACCATTAGCCACAGTGACAGCTGGAGTCCATAAATTTCCAATGGGCAAATTGATACTGTGACTGTGGTCTAAACCCAGGCATATCAAATTTAAAGTTTTCGATCAAGGAATACAGCAAGGTATCAGGCTACAAAATCAACACTCATAAATCAGTTGCCTTTGTATCATTAAGTCTTGATCACACTTCTCCCTTCACCATTCCAATGCTACCCCCTTAGTTTTGTTATTCATTTTCTTTTTTTTTTTTGCAGTTTTTGGCTGGGGCTGGGTTTGAACCCACCACCTCCGGCATATGGGGCCGGCACCCTACTCCTTTGAGCCACAGGCACCGCCCTGTTACTCATTTTCTCTTACTTGTTTCAATCGTTCTCTGTTTCCCTATCTGTTACCTACACAGGACTTAGAATTTTTCCTAAAATAGAGGTTCAGTAACGAACCTCCCAAGCTCAAATATTTTCATGAAAAAAAAAAAAAGCATTTTTGTTAGAACAAAATTTGAACTTCTTAGGACATAATGCAAGAAACTCTTCACAATTTTACTAGATCTATTTTTCTATTTTCATGTCATAGGCCAACTCTGCACTCAAGGAATAAGGCTATTTACTTATTCTTGAACATGTATCACATGTTTTCATGCCTCCATGCTGTTGCTCATGTACCCTATATCTATAATGTTTTGCTTACCTATTTTCTTTTTCTTTTCTTTTTTTTTTAAAGCAAGATCATACATATCTTTCAAGGTTTGTTTTAAGGTCAGGGTTGTAACTGGCTCTATGAACAAATGTGAGTGACTCCTTATATATTTTGTAACAATACTCTCCCTTTTATGCTTTAGAATCTCAAGGTAGTAGGGCATGATGACCAGAACCCTGTAACTGTAAACTTGACCTTGCTATGTTTGTTTCCCAGAAATGGCAGAATGTCTGCAAAACAAAGGAATTTAGATTTTGAAGGCACCTGGGCAGACTCTCCATCCTTCATTAACTGGCGCCTATGCACAGAGCCACTTGTAAATTTCAACACAACTTGCCCTAATGCCCTAGCACCTCTTTATTTATTTTATTTATTTTTATTTTTTGCAGTTTTTGGCCAGGGCTGGGTTTGAACCCACCACCGCTGGTATATGGGGCTGGCACCCTACTCCTTGAACCACAGGCATCACCCTTAGCACCTCTTTAAAAAGCCCATACTTGGGTGGTGCCTGTGGCTCAAAGGAGTGGGGCGCCAGCCCCATATGCTGGAGGTGGTGGGTTCAAACCCAGCCCTGGCCAAAAACTGCAAAAAAAAAAAAAAAAGCCCATACTCGAGCAGCACCGGTGGCTCAGTGAGCTGGGTGCCAGCCCCATATATCGAGGGTGGTGGGTTCAAACCCGGCCCAGGCCGAACTGCAACAAAAAAATAGCTGGGCATTGTGGCGGGCACCTGTAGTCCCAGTTACTCAGGAGACTGAGACAAGAGAATCACCTAACCCCGGGTGTTGGAGGTTGCTGAGAGGGTTGTGAAGCCCTGGCACTCTACTGAGCACAACAAAGTGAGACTGTCTCTAAAAAAAATCCTTTCTTCCTTGGCAATTCTTGTTCCAGCAACTGGTTTTCTGTGCAGCAAACAAGGAGACCTAGGCCAGACCCTTTTCCAGCTCTCTGATTACTCCTGGGCAGAATTAGTTCCTCTGTCATCTCTATTTTCTTAGAGTACTTTTTCAATTGTTTTTTATATATACACTAACAGAAAATAGCCAGAAATAACTGGAGATTCAGACATGTTTGGACATGTTCTAACGAACTGATTTTTAAAAGCCTCAACTGAAATGTATTTGCTGAGGAATCATCTGAAAAATATCTCCAGTTGTGTCCACTGCTGGGGTTCAAACATTATCAGGGCATGTCAGGGAAGTCTAAGGATGGACCAAACAAAAGCCTATCTGAAGGAAAGAACAAGAAAGGTTTACAGGAGAATTTATCTTTAAAAAAGAAATAAACACTGGAACCTATAGCTAAGTGGTTAGGGCACCAGCCACATGCACCGGGACTGGTGAGTTTGAACCTGCCTGAGCCTACTAAACAAACAACCAAAGAAGAAAATAGCTGGGCATTGTGGCGGGCGCCTGTAGTCCCAGGCACTTGGGAGACTGAAGCAAGAGAATCCCTTAAGCCCAAGAGTTTGAGGTTGCTATGAGCTGTGAGCCACGGCACTCTATCGAGGACAACATAGTGAGACTCTGTCTCCAAAGCAAAAATAAAAATAAAAATTACAAAAATAAAAAATAAATAAAAGTGAAGTTTGGTGCTCATGTATGCCCAGCCACTCAGGAAGCTGAGAAGGAGGATCACTTGAGCATAGAAGTTCAAGACTATCTTGTGCCTCAGTGGTGCCCATGACCAGCTATCCCACTCCAGCCTGGGCAACATAGTGAAACCCTGCCTGTAAAATAAATAAAAAGAAACTAATTTTAAATAAATTAGGAAGGCACAATTAAGATAATATTAATATAGGGGTAATTTCCAAAGGGAAATGGGGTTTTTGAATATAACCTAGTCTCTGCTCTTCAGATTTGTGGGTGGTTAAATAAGAAGATAAAAGCAGAGAGCTAATAAAATTTATATATTAGTGGTATCTTGATCTAATTTGCTGTTGCCGTGGGTAGAATGCAATGGCGTCACAGCTCACAGCAACCTCAAACTCTTGGGCTTAAGCTATTCTCTTGCCTCAGCTTCCCAAGTGGCTGGGACTACAGGCACCCACCACAACACCTGGCTATTTTTATTGTTCTTGTTGCAGTTGTCATTGTTGTTTTACCTGGCCTGGGTGGGGTTCAAACCCACGAGCCTTGATGTTTGTGGCCAGCACCCTACCCACTGAGCTACTGGTACTGCCTCCATTCTTTTTTTTTTTTTTTTTTTTGCAGTTTTTGGCGGGGCTGGGTTTGAACCTGCCACCCTCGGTATATGGGGCCTGCGCCCTACTCACTGAGCCACAGGCGCCGCCTGCCTCCATTCTTTAATAACAGTTTTTAATAGTTATTTTGGTCCATTGTCCCTATTCTTTCTATACCAGTGAGCTTATGACTGGGCACCATGGCTCATGCCTGTAATCCTAGCACTCTGGGAGGCCAGGCAGGTTAGAGACCAGTCTGAGACAGAGGAAGAACTTGGGCATTGTGGTGGGCCCCTGTAGTTCCAGCTACTGGGGAGGCTGAGGCAAGAGAATAGCTTGAGCCCAAGAGTTTGATGTTGTAGGGAACTGTGACACCACGGTACTCGACCAAGGGTGACAAAGTGACTCTGTCTCAGAAAAAAAAACAAAAACTGAGCATATGCAGAGATTCCTTTTTGAAACAGAGTCTCACTATGTCACCCTCACAGCTCACAGCAACCTCAAACTCTTGGACTTAATCAATTCTCTTGCCACAGCCTCCCAAGTAGCTGGGACTACAAGTGCCCACCACAATGCCCAGCTATTTTTTTATTGTAGCAGTCATTGTTGTTTAGCATATCCAGGCCGGGTTCAAACCTGCCAGCCCTGGTGTGTGTGGCCAGTGCCCTTATCACTGAACTACAGGCACCGAGCCCATATGCAGAGATGTTTTTCTTCACTTAGCTTCAGGAGTACCAGTCTTTATTCTCCATCAACATTTCTGGCTCTTTCTTCTTAATCCCCTTTGTTGGATCTTTCTCATCTCTCAGACCTCTGAACACTGTAGTTATCCAAGAATCTTTCTTCTCCTCTATTTACATTCATAGCTGAGAAGTTCTGGCATAGAACCAGGGTGAGGGTTCATAGGAAAGGAGAGGTCAATCCTGTCAGGATTAAGAATTCCTTTCCCACAGTATCTTGAGTGATTTGAATCAGGCTGGTGGTTTTAAAATACCATCTCTATATGGATAACTCTTAAAAATCAAATCTCTAGGGGAGGAGCCAAGATGGCGGTCTGTAGCCAGCTTTCTGCAGACGCTCCTGTCCAGAAGGAGAGTTAAAGGACAGAAATTTGGCGAGAAAGCCAACGGTTTGGAGCTGAGCCAAGAGACAAGGTCGAGGAACACACA
>CAUYON010127321.1:0-21086 GCA_963573935.1 Arctocebus calabarensis | reverse complement strand
CAGCCCAGGCCCGCCAAACAACGATGACGGCTGCAACCAAAAAATGACCGGGCGTTGTGGCAGGCGCCTGTAGTCCCAGCTACTTGGGAGGTGGAGGCAAGAGACTCGCTTGAGCCCAGGAATTGGAGGTTGCTGTGAGCTGTGATGCCACAGCCACTCTATCCAGGGTGACAGCTTGAGGCTCTGTCTCAAAAAAAATAAAAAGAACAGTATTAGTAGTCACTGTATTCTTAATCACCACACACTCATGGTTGAAAAGAAAAAAACTGGGAGGCCAAGGCTTGGCACCTGTAGCTCAGCAGCTAGAGCTCCAGCCACATACACTGGAGCTAGTGGGTTCGAATCTAGCCTGGACCTTCCAAATAACAAGGACAACTACAACCAAAAAATAGCCGAGCACTGTGGCGGGCGTCTGTAGTCCCAGTTACTTGGGAGGCTGAAGCAAGAGAATCACTTAAGCCCAAGAGTTGGAGGTTGTTGTGAGCTGGTGACGCCCTAGTATTCTACTGAGGGAGACAAAGCAAAACTTTGTCTCTAAAAAAAAAAAAAAAAGAAAGAAAGAAAGAAAGAAAAAGAAAAGGGAGGCCAAAACAGGAGGTTCCACTTGAGGGCCAGGAGTTGGAGACCACCCTTAGCAAGAGAGTAAGACCCGGTCTACAAAAAAATTTAAAACTTAGTGGGGCATAATGCTGCCCTCCTATAATCCCAGCTACTCAGGAGGCTGAGGCAGGAGAATCGCTTGAGTCCAGGAGTTTGAGGTTGCTATGAGTTGTGATGATGCCAATGCACTCTAACCCTGACAACAGGGCAAGACTCTGTCTCAGAAAAAAGAAATTAAGTTAAAAATTAAAAATACTAGCACTCTGGGAGGCCAAGGCAGGTAGATCACTTGAGCTCACGAGTTCAAGAAAAAGTGAGACCCTGTCTCTAAAAAAACAGCCGGGGATTGTGGTGGGCGCCTGTAGTCCCAGCTACTCCAGAGGCTAAGGTAAGAAAATAGCTTGAGGCTCGGCGCCTTTGGCTCAAGCGGTTAAGGCACCAGCCACATATACCTGAGCTGGCAGGTTCGAATTCAGCTGGGGTCTGCCAAAAAACGATGGCAACAACCAAAAAAAATAGCCAGTCATTGTGGCGGGTTTCTGTAGTCTCAGCTACTTGGGAGGCGGAGTCAGGAGAATTGCTTAAGGCCAGGAGTTGGAGGTTGCTGTGAGCTGTGATGCCAGAGCACTCTATCCAGGGCAATAGCTTGAGGCTCTCTCTCAAAAAAAAAAAAAAAAAAAAAAAAAAAGGAAAAGAAAAGAAAATAGCTTGAGCTCAAGAGTTAGAGGTTGCTGTGAGCTGTGACACCATGGCACTCTACCAGAGGCAAGAAAGTGCAACTCTGTCTTAAAAAAAATTAAATAAAAATAAGAGCCATTTTCATCTAAGAAGGTCCTTGATAAGCAATCAAATTCCTACAGTCATGTGCTGCATAACAATGTTTCAGTCAACAGCAGACCTAAGTTGTTCCCTAAGATTATAATACTGTATTTTTACTATCCATTTTCTATATTTAGATACACAAATAGTTACCAGAGGTTACAGCTGCCTATCTAGATTTGGTATAACATGACATGTAGCCTAGAAGTAATAGGCTGTATCATATAAGCTAAATGTATAGTAAGTCATACCATCTAGGTTTATGTGTACGTACTAGGTGATGTTTGTATAATGACACAATTGCCTAATGATGTATTTCTCAGAACGCATCCTGGTTTGTAAGCCTTGCATGACTGTGATTTTTATTAAATCTCAACATGGAATACATGTCTTTAAAATGTTTTGCATGACAAGTTACGAAGTATACAGACGTCTACTTCTGCTATATACCAGAATACAATGCTGCCTAGAGGAAAACCACTTGTGCTGCTGTTTAAGCTAAGAGCTAAACTAGCAGCTTTTCTCATGGAACAGCATTTTTGCTTGAAAAAAATGATTAATATATTATTATTAAAATGTGTTTGCTGGACTTTTTTAAAAAAATGAACAAAGCAAGCCTGTCTCTTTAAGAAAAATGATTGACAAAATTTGTACCAAGTGATAAAATTTAAGTTCTCAGGTAAAAATCTGTATAACTCAGTGAACTAGTATTTTCCAGATGACTAAGTCATGACGCTACAAAATCATTCATAGAGGGCAGCGCCTATGGCTCATTGAGTAGGGCACCGGCCCCATATACCGAAGGTGGCAGGTTCAAACCCAGTCTTGGCCGAACTGCAAAAACAGAAAAATAGCCAGGTGTGGTGGCGGGCACCTGTAGTCCCAGCTACTCGGGAGGCTGAGGCAAGAGAATAACCTAAGCCCAGGAGTTGGAGGTTGCTGTGAGCTGTGATGGCACAGCACTCTACCGAGGGTGACAAAATAAGACTCTGTCTCTTTTAAAAAAAAAAAAAAATCATTCATAGAGAAAAGAATTATTCAAAACACAGATGGACCATAGATTTTAGCATAACAAAGTACTGAACTTCACTGATATGATTTCATATTATTCCACAATGCAACTAACCTTAAAGAAACTATCACTTCATGAGTTTTACTTACTGTATTTCCCTAGTTATCTGACAAGGATTTTTTTTTTTTTTTTGAGACAGAGCCTCAAGCTGTCACCCTGGATAGAGTGCCATGGCATCACAGCTCACAGCAGCCTCCAATTCCTGGGCTCAAGTGAGTCTCTTGCCTTGACCTCCCAAATAGCTGGGACTACAGGCACCCGCCACAACACCCGGCCATTTTTTGGTTGCAGCCGTCATTGTTGTTTGGCGGGCCCGGGCTGGATTCGAACCTGCCAGCTCAGGTGTATGTGGCTGGCGCTTTAGCTAGTTGAGCCACAGGCACCGAGCCAGGAAAAGGATATTTAAATAGAGTTCCTTTTTCCAACTGTATACCTGTGGTTTATTTTCTTCATGTATGTAGTACTTTAACCAAAACAACACATCTGAAAATACTGACTACAGAGGCAAAAGAAACCAACTACTCCTCCAAATAAATGTTGTTGTGAAAATAATTTTTCATAAAGAATCTTCTGTTAATATATAATAGTTTGTTAATATTAAATTAATACATTTTTAACGATTTTAATTTTGAATATGACAAATATCAAAGATATAACCCACCTAAACAAAAGCTCTTTGGGATATAATTTTTAAGAGGGCAAAAAGAATTTTGAGTTCAAAAAGTCTGATAATCAAATCACTGTATGAAATAAATGTATTTTACCTTAAAAGACTTAACTTGATGTCTAGTTAAAAATTTTTTTTTTTTCTTGAGACAGAGCCTCAAGCCTAAGCTCAAGCAAGTCTCCTGGTTAAATTTTTTTTTGAAGCACAGGATTTAAAACAATTACAACTCAGGTTTTTATTGTTATTTAAAATTAAGTATAGGCTCGGCGCCTATAATAATTAAATTATTATAATATAATTTTTATAATGACACAGTATGTCATTCAGTTTCTAAATTTTTCCCCAAACAATTACACAATATTTCTTGGAGCCTCCAGACTCTTTTAGGGGTTTGTCATGCTCTACCTGTCATCACGTCAGGTGCATCGGTATTGCTGCCACGCTGAATGAGTCTAGCTGCAAAGCTGTTTTCATCAAATGAAGTCCCATTTACTACAGGGAGGTCTTCAAAGGGGTTCACAGAATGGTCAGAAGACACAGTGATGTACTGCACTGCAAGCCACAGAGCTGTGCTGCCCTCATGATCTTTTAATTCTAAGTCTAACCTGAAATAAGAAGGTAATGTAAGCAGCAAATCTAATCTTCAGACACCATATTGCCAAAAACTTCATTCTTTTTTGTTATACCTTATGAAATGACAAATTTTTATTTTATTTTACTTATTAAAATGTATAACATTAAAAGACATTTAAAAACAATTATTTTTCATTCACAATCCCACCCTCACAAATCCTTTTTTATATCCTGTGTGTCTTTCTACTTACTGTTTACACTGCAGCAGTTGGTTGAACACATATTCATTTCTGGCCATGATGGACAAGTGTAAAGGAGTCCTGCAGGATAAAAAGCAGGAAGCGGTAGTTCAGGACTACTCAAATCCTAGGCAGAATCACCATCCACAAGAAACCTCACATTTCTTTATTTTTATTTTTTTAGACATGGTTTCTCTATGTTGCCCTTGGTAGAGTGCCATGGCGTCACAGCTCACAGCAACCTCAAACTCTTGGGCTTAAGCAATTCTCTTGCCTTAGCCTCCCAAGTAGCTAAGACTATAGATACCCACCACAACGCCAGACTATTTTTTTGTTTGTTTGTTTGTTTTTAGCAGGCTGGGCCTGGGTTCGAACCCACCAGCCCTGGAGCATGTAGCCGGCGCCCTACCCACTGAGCTATGGGTGCCACCCTAAAATTGGGTTTAATATAGAGAATTTTCTAACAATTAGACCTCGCTGAAATAAAACAGATTGCATGGAGTGACTTGCTCCTCTTCTTCAAATTATCCAAGTAATTCAAATACTAGAAGAAGGTTCCCTTGGAGAAATTGGTTTAGATGACCACTCTCATTCCTTCCAATATAATGAGGATATAATTTGCTTAGAAATTCAAAGACTTTAGTTATCCCAGATGTATGTTAGCCTTAGGAATGATACTACTACCATAAATCAACTTTTGTGACTTCAATAAAAATCAGACTGAATAATGCCAAACTAAAGAACATTAAGCCTCTGTATGCCAATTATGTGCTACCTTCTGGGAATAGGGCCACAGTCTATCTGCTTCCCAACTTACCTGCCCTTGCTGTCTTGCATGTTGGGGTTGGCACCAGCCTGCAAGAGGGCCTCTGCAATCTGTGCCATCTCAGACATCACATCTGCTGAATGTTTCTTTGAACTGTATGATGCCACAAGGTGCAACGGTGTTTCCTGGGCACCCAATGTAGCAGCATTGACCAAGGCCCCATTCTTAATGAGGAAAGTGGCAGCAAAGAGATCTCCTTAAAAATAAATAATAGAAGCAAAAGTAACATATGACAACAATCAGAGCAAGCTATTCTGGCCAATGCTTCCTCAAAAGGCAGCCATCAATAACTGCAGACAAAAAAGAGAGCCAAATGGGTATGGCTGAAGGAACCTCTTGGGACATCTCTCAGTGGAAACTCATCATCATATCATAGACTTACACTGTCTAATTCAAAAGGCTTTGCTCCATTTTTGACTGCCTATTACCTTTTGTTCTGCCTCTGCACGTCCATATTTCTTTCCAGTTTAAGGCTTCTATCCTTTCTAGTCCTCTCTCATAAAGGGCTTTCAGGATTCCTCCCCTATAGGAGGAAGATATCTCTCTCCCCTATAGCCTGTCCCTAAGCAACACTTACCCCTAATCTGCTGCCCTTGCATTCTTGTTCAGAATACGCCTATGTATGATTTATTATAAAGTTTCTTTTCTTTTTAGTTTTGTAATATCACTACATATGAATATAACATCTTAACAACAGGATTACAACTCAGAATTTGAACAGATGATCTGTAATACACTACTATTTACAAAAATTTTACATGGCAATAAAATGGTTAGAAACACAAATTATTTTTTCTAAATCTCTTCTATTGCCTTAACTCTAATATTGTAAGTAGGAGAATCTATCTCTAAAAACTTAAATATATCAAACCAAGACTGAATAACATATAAAATTCACTAATTTAATTATTATTATTATTTTTTGATATAGAGTCTCACTTTTTCATCCTGCGTAAAATGCCATGACATCATAACTCATAGCAACCTTAACCTCTCAGGCTCAAGAGATTCTCTTGCCTCAGCCTCCTGAGTAGCTCCCACTACAACGCCCAGCTCTTTTTTTTTTTAAGAGACAGAGTTTCACTTTATCACCCTCAGTAGGGCGCTGTGGCGTCACAGCTCAAAGCAACCTCCAACTACTGGGCTTAGGCGATTCTCTTGCCTCAGCCCACCACAATGCCTGGCTATTTTTTGTTGCAGTTTGGTCAGGGCCGGGTTCAAAGCCGCCGCCACACTCGGTATACGTGGCCGGCGCCCTACCTACTGAGCCATAGGTGCTGCCCCAACGCCTGGCTCTTTTTAGAGATGGGGTCTCACTCTTGCTCAGGCTAGTCTCGAACTCCTGAGTTCAGGCAATCCACCTGTCTTGGACTCCCAGAGTGCTAGGATTACAGGAGTGAGCCACTGAACCCAGCCCAAAATCCATTAATTTTAATAGCTCGATTTACCATCTTTGACTATTCATGCTCTGTGTGAGGAAAAAAAAATTACCTTGATTGTTCACAAAGACCAAGAATTAGGTTTAAGATATTAAAGGTAGGGCAGCGCCTGTGGCTCATCAAATAGGGTGCTGGCCCCATATACCGAAGGTGGTGAGTTCAAACCCGGCCTCAGCTGAACTGCAAAACAGAAAAATAGCTGGGCGTTGTGGCGGGTGCCTGTAGTCCCCCCTTGGGCTTAATTGTCTAAGCCCAAGAGTTGGAGGTTGCTGTGAGCTGTGTGACGCCACGGCACTCTATGGAGATAAAGTTAGACTCTGTCTCTACAGAAAAGAAAAAAAAAAAAAAGATATTAAAGGTATACATTTGTGAAAATAATTTTTTTTTCAGACAGAGTCTCAGGGTCAGTTTCTTGCCCCTGGTAGAGTGCCGTGTCATCATAGCTCATAGCAACCTCAAACTCTTGGACTCAAACAATCCTCTTGCCTCAGCCTCCCAAGTAGCTAGGACTATACGTGCCTGCCACAACACCCAGCTAGGTTTTTTAGAGATGGGGTCTCATGCTTGCTCAGGCTGGTCTCAAACTCGTAAAGCGAAGTGATCCACCCACCTTGACCTCCCAGAGTGCTGGGATTACAGGAGTAAGCCACTGTGCCCGGCCTGTGAAAATAATTTTTCACATACCAGCAAAGAGAAGCTAACTCTAGATTTGTTCCACAAACACACAGTTAAATTCAGAACTAAGAAATCTGACAGATGGCCATTTAATGTTAAAAATACTAGTGAAAAAACAGTTAAAGTATATTTGTCAAATTAACTTGGAGGATGATGGGGACTAAGCAATTAAGTTTGTTACAAACTTAAAGTTCAATCTTCCTTAGATTTATTTTCATTTATAATTTAAAACATACAAAAACACAACTCATACTATAATGAACAGAGAAGCCTTCCACTTACAGATGTTTCAGGCACTCCACCAAGCTAGGTGGGAGCGCCTGTTTCTCTCAGTAGCCTCCAGGTGGCACTAATTAGTTTATACCCAGGAAGTCTTTTAAAGGTTCAGTTAAACAGTTTCCAAATTATTCAAAGAGCTTATCTGAGATGCAACAGTACTTTCTGCAGATTTGGCTTCCCCTCCACCAAAGTCTAGAGGATGAATTTCTTGCAAATCACATCCTTCTTCAGCTGGAAGATTCCCCAAACATAGAAACAACCTCCCAGTTTGATTTGCTGGTCCCATGATCAGTGACTGTACTTCTTAAATGTGTAAGTAGTCTTAAGATGAATGTCAGGTTGTTGAAAGTGACTTGGAACTTCTGTAACATAGTGATTATAGGCAAAGTTGTTCTTTCTATAGTTGATCTGTTTTTAATTCTGCTCAAATTGTGAATGCAGATGCTTTGAATCACAACTTCTTTTTGTTTTTTTCCCTCACTCTTCAGGCTGGAGTGCAGTGGGTTAATCATAGCTCACTGAAGTCTCCAACTCCTGGGCTCAAGCATCCTCCCAAGCACTTGGGACTAAATGCATGTATCATCACACCTAACTGGTTTTTGTTTCTTTTCTTCTTCTTCTTTTTTTTTTTTTTTTTGTAGAGACAGAGTCTCACTTTACCGCCCTGGGTAGCGTGCCGTGGCGTCACACTGCTCACAGCAACCTCCTAGCTCTTGGGCTTAAGCGATTCTCTTGCCTCAGCCTCCCGAGTAGCTGGGACCACAGGCGCCCGCCACAGCGCCCGGCTATTTTTTTTTGTTTTTTGAAACAGAATCTCACTTTGTGGCCCTTCGTAGAGTGCCGTGGCATCATAGCTTACGGCAACCTCAAACTATTGGGCTCAAGTGATCCTCTTGCTTCAGTCTCCCAAGTAATTGGGACTACAGGTGTATGCAACAACCCCCAGCTAGGTTTAGTCTTGCTCAACCTGGCCTCCAACTCCTGAGTTCAGGCAATCCACCTGCCTCAGCTTCCTAGAGTGCTAGGATTACAGGCATGAGCCACTGCATCTGGCTGTTTTTCATTTTTTGTAGAGACAGGTTCTTACTATGTTGCCCAGGCTGGTCTCAAGTCATCCTTTCACCTTGGTCTCCCAAAATGCTGGAATTATAGGCATGAGCCACTGTACTGGCTGAATCACAACTTGAAGATGATCTTCTCTCTCACAAAGTCATTTATAAGAAGTTTTCTTTTGTATCTTGCAATATCATTTTATCTTCCTCAACTATATTCCATAGTCTGAACATGTAAATTGGGGCTGTAGGAGTGGTAAAAAGGTCTCTCAAATCTATTATCTGTATTTCTATACTCATTTTCACTTGACCCTCAGTGAACATGGAATTTCAAAATCATCTGGTTTTCAAAACTTCACATTTGCTCTACACTTTCCTCCAAGGAATCCTCTTGCTAGAGAATGTGAGCACTGACATTGGCACAGTTAGGCATCCTCAAATGCTGACAGAGATGCTAGACCAGTGGTTCTCAACCTGTGGGTTACGACCTCTTTGGACTGTATTAAAGGTTCGCAGCATTAGGAAGGTTGAAAACCACTGCGCTAGACTGTCCCATGTCTGGTGATTTTTTTTTTTATATACCTCTGACTTACACAAAACAGGCTGACCCTAATCTGAATCAATATGACTACACGTAACTTAAGACTTCTCTAACCAGCACCTTCTCTTGAAATATTTTCATACTTCTACTCGTATTTGAGGACGGGTGGGAAGTGGGGGAAGAGGTTACAATCTTTACGGGTGTATCAGGTACAAATTGCAAAAGCACAGATTTCTTTACAATCGGAAAGGACTGAAAACAAAGAGGTAATATGCATGTTGGGAACAAGGCTGAGTGAGGCCTTTGATTTATTTAAATACATGTACATAGTAGAATCCTCATGTGTAGCAGGAACAAACTCCAAGGAGATTCAGTCTAGCAGAGAATATATATAGAAAAATATATACTGAGCATTCATAGCTCAGTAGTTAGGGTGACTGTGGCCAACGGGTTTGAATCCAGCCCGGGCCTGCTAAACAATGACAACTACAACAAAAAAATGGCCAGGTGTTGTGGCAGGTGCCTGTAGTCCCAGCTACTTGGAAGGCTGAGGCAAGAGAATGGCTTAAGCCCAAGAGTTTGAGGTTGCTGTGAGCTACGATGCCACAGCACTCTACCGAGGGCCACAAAGTGAGACTCTGACTCAAAAAATAAAATAAATAAAAAAAAATTAGCAATAGAACAAAATATCCTAGAGAAAGCCACTTATATTCTGCAAGTAGAAAGAAAATTTATAATTATAGTAGAAACTCCATAGATGATCACCTCCATAAATTGACCTAATTTTCATAGACTGGCCATGCATCACATGTACACAAGGCCTAGTTCCTTATATTGACTACCTCCATTTGCTGACCAGTTTGTTACAGTCCCTTGGGTGGTCAACTTAAAGAGGTCCTGCTGCATTAAGACAAAGAGTGTGAATGAAAAGACCAAAATATGGCCAGGTGCCATGGCTCATACCTGTAATCCTAGCACTCTGGGAGGCTGAGGCCAGTGGATCCCTTGAGATCAGCAGTTTGAGACCAGCATGAGCAAGAGTCAGACCCTGTCCCTACTAAAAAGTAGAAAAATGAGCTGGGTATGTGGTGGGTGCCTGTAGTCTCAGCTACTAAGAGGCTGAGGCAAAAAGATCGCTTGAGCTCAATTGTTTGAGGTCACTGTGAGCTATGATACAACAACAATCTACCCAGGGTGTCAGAGTGAGACTCTGTCTCAAAACAACAAAAAGTCCAAAATATAAGATATTCCAGTAGGGGAGGGGGAGAAGGCTATATACTTTCATTACCTTTAAACTTGACATATATTTCTTTTCTTTTTTTTTGAGACAGAGCCTCAAGCTGTCACCCTGGATAGAGTGCTGTGACATCACAGCTCACAGCAACCTCCAATTCCTGGGCTCAAGCGAGTCTCTTGCCGCTGCCTCCCAAGTAGCTGGGACTACAGGTGCCCACCACAACGCCCGGACATTTTTTGGTGGCAGCCGTCATTGTTGTTTGGCGGGCCCAGGCTGGATTTGAACCCGCCAGCTCAGTTGTACGTGGCTGGAGCCTTAGCCCGCTGAACCACAGGCGCCGAGCCAAAACTTGACATATATTTCAAAGAAATAAAACATATAGTAAAGCTAAAAAAAAAATAGGTTAATTAAAAAGGTATAACACACTATACATGCAGAAGATAAATTGGGCAATATGTCACACTGAAATGAGAGTACAGATACAGGAAAACCTATGTATAGTTGGATTCCGCTGTAAGGCATAATAAAAAAAATTTATATCTTAAGTCCACTTTAAAAAGTTACAGATTTCAGATTAGGTTTATTTTATGAGATCCAAAGATAAAGGGTTTTTAAACTTATAATTATATACATGTACGTACATAAATATATATACCTCACACAGAAAAGCTATTTATAAGTTATTGGAAATTGAAAATTGATGAAAAGAAAGTCAGCACAACGAGTATATAAACTAAAAGAAAAAGACAATTTACACCAAAAGAACAGAATAAAGGGAAGAAACAGAAAATGCCAAAAGCACCATTTATAAAGTTTCACAAGGTTTCTGTCAATAGGAAAATGTATAATACATTAGAAAGAGTCCCATCAGATAGTTAAAAACTAGATAAGATCCCACCAGATAGTTAAAAACTAGATAAGATCCCACCAGATAGATAAAAACTAGATAAGATCCCACCAGATAGTTAAAAACTAGATAAGAGTCCCACCAGATAGTTAAAAACTATCTGGTGCCTAAAAGTTTCAGTTTTTCATCTCTTCATTATACCAACACTGCTAGTTAATTGAGGCATTTCTATAAGACTCTGACCACAATGGCTCAGCGCCTTTAGCTTGGTGGCTAGGGTACCAGCCACATACACCAGAGCTGCAGGTTTGAACCTAGCCCAGGGCCTGCCAAACAACAATGACCACTCCAATAACAACAATAAAATAGCTGTAGTCCCAGCTACTGGGGAGGCTGAGGCAAGAGAATCGCTTAAGCCCAAGGGTTTGAGGTTGCTGTGAGCTGTGACACCACAGAACTCTACCAAGGGCAACATAGTGAGACTCTGTCTCAAAATTAAAAAAAAAGAAAAGAAAAGAAAAAAGAATCTGACCACATAAAAATATTCCTAACACAACATATGTCTCCTATGGATGCCCCATAGACACTGGCTGATATTTCATTGTGTAGACAAACTAACTGGTTATTGGAATAACCACTAACTATACTATTTATAGATTCTACTATGTGTGTGCAGCACTAGACCTAAATCTCATGCTTAAAGACCTTCAGTCATATTATAATGAAGATTAACAGTTAAATTTAAGTATACTATGCAATTTAATTATTTGGTCAAATCAGCACACTGACAGCTCAATTTGAAAAAAGAAAAGTGACAAAAATTCCTACAGGAAGGAACTGGGTCTGGTTATGACCTTCCAATGCAAGGGCAAGGAATGAAGTGCTGGGCTGACCCTACCAGTCAACTGGTACACTGTGCTAGATGTACTATGTGTCTCACATTCCTCCAGCAAGACAGTAAAGCAGAAATAGTTCCCACTTTATAGATAAGGGAATACGCAGTGTAATCAGGTGACTTGTGAGGATGAGCCAGGATTCAGACCCTCGTACATCCAAGCTGCACGACAGTGTTCAGTCCACCACACCACGCAACACTATCTAAGTTAGCAACAACCAAGTTGATTATATCCAATCAACCAAGTTGATTACATGCTTGCAGACAAATCAATAAATTCAGAATGGAAGATTAAATCATCTGAAAATAAGTATCAAAAATGTATCACCAATTCTTGGCAATTTTTGTAACTAAGCAATCACCAAAATATTTAATAAGTCGTCAACAATGTTTTTTCATCAAACACAATAATTTAAGCCCTTGAGAGGAAAGAAACATAACTTTCAGATTGTTTTTTTGGTAACAAGTATATCTTTCCAAAATAAACATCTCAGACACTAAACAGTGTGGGAATGAATAATTCCCTATGTGGTGGAATTTTCCCCACTGAACACACACCCAGTGCTAAATACCCAATGGCTTTGCACAGTGCAGAATGGTGCTTGGGAAAAATGCATCTGTTGCTGACACTGATAGACTTACCCTAAGGATTTCCTACCCAATGATGAGCAAAATTTTCCTTTCTACCAGCCAACAAACTTAACACTCTAATACATGGCTCACAAGGATATTTCTATTAAAACCTCTGCCCAAAAAGGGCAAAGTCACAGCTGAAACAGACATCTTGAAGTAACTACATTGCACCAACCAGAAGCAACTTGTTAAAGCAACTTGTAAAATTGAAGAATACACAATAACAGTAAAAGAATGCATCATCAGGCTCGGTGCCCGTAGCACAGTGGTTGCGGCATCGGCTACATACACTGAGGCTGGCAGGTTCGAAGCTGGCCAGGGCCAGCTAAACAACAATGACAACTGCAACAACAACAACAAAAACAGCCAGGTGCCTGTAGTCCCAGCTACCTGGGAGGCTGAAGGCAAGAGAATCACTTAAACCCAAGAGTCTGAGGTTGCTGTGAGCTGTGACGCTACAGCTCTCTACTGAGGACGACATAGTGAGACTCTGTCTCAAAAAAAAAAAAAAAGATGCATCAGCATCAGAAAGGCAAAATAAATACACGATTAAGAAGATATGGTAAAACTTGACCCGCCAAACAACAATGACGGGCTGCAACCAAAAAATGGCCGGGCGTTGTGGCGGACGCCTGTGGTCCCAGCTACTTTGGAGGTGGAGGCAAGAGACTCGCTTGAGCCCAGGAATTGGAGGTTGCTGTGAGCTGTGATGCCAGAGCACTCTATCCAGGGTGATAGCTTGAGGTTCTGTCTCAAAAAAAAAAAAAAAAATGGCTCGGCGCCTGTGGCTCAGCAGGCTAGGGCGCCAGCCACATACACCTGAGCTGGCAGGTTCGAATCCAGCCCGGGCCCACCAAAGAAGATATGGTAAAACCAGTATATTCTATCTTTGATGTCCACATGTAAAGAACAACAGAGTGGCCATGGCAAAGTACTTCAATCAAGTCAACTATCCCTCTAATAAATTAAGGCTTTGACATTTTTGAACACTTTCATTCCACACTGCAACTCTACCTCTACATAAACTCTCACTCTGTCAAAAGTGAGGATCACAAAGTAGAGTTAGCAGGATCCAGTGGGACTTAGGAGTTAACATGGTCATGTAAAAAAACAAACAAAAAAAATAGTATTTTTTTTTCCCCTTGAATAGCTAATTTGTTAGGATTAAAGTATTTTGGGGGGTAGTACCTGTGGCTGAGTGGGTAGGGCACTGGCCGCATATACCGAGGGTGGCAGGTTCGAACCTGGCCCCAGCCAAATTGCAACAAAGAAATAGCCGGGCGTTGTGGTGGGCACCTGTAGTCCCAGCTACTTGGAAGGCTGAGGCAAGAGAACTGCCTAAGCCCAGGAGTTGGAGTTCGCTGTGAGCTGTGACGCTGAGGATGACATCGTGTCTACCAAGGGCGACAAAACGAAACTGTCTCAACTGTCTCTGTTTTTTGTTTTTTTTTTTGAGACAGAGCCTCAAGCTATCGCCCTGGGTGGAGTTCCATGGCATCACAGCTCACAGCAAACTCCAACTCCTGGGCTCCAGCGATTCTCCTGCCTCTGCCTCCTAAGTAGCTGGGACTACAGGCACCCGCCACAACGCCCAGCTATTTCTTTGTTGCAGTTTGGCTGGGGCCAGGTTCGAACCTGCCAGCTCAGGGGTATGTGGCTGGAGCCTTAGCCGCTTGAGCCACAGGCACCGAGCCTCTGTTTTTTTTTTCGACAGTCTCACTATGTCGCCCTCGGTGGAGTGCCATGGCATCACAGCTCACAGCAACCTCAAACTCTTGGGCTAAAGCAATTCTTTTGCCTCAGCCTCCCAAGTAGCTTGTACTACAGGCGTCCACCACAATGCCCGGCTATTTTTCTGTTGCAGTTGTCATTGTTGCTCAGTTGGCTGAGCTGGCCCGGACTGGGTTTGAACCCTCCAGCTTTGGTGTATGTGGCTGGCGTTATAACCACTGTGCTATGGGCACCAAGCCAAGATTAGAATGTTTTGATCTCAAGTCTACCATTTCCATATTTTTCCTTCTACCAACAATGTACTTAAAATATAGCTACAGGTCAAATAATTTTTCTAGAACAGAATGAAACTTTATCACTGGCCCATGATAAAAGTCTAGTCTGCAAATTTGAATCCACAAATACTTGAAACATTTGTGGTTTATGCTAATGTACAAAAGTAAAACCTTTCTAGCTCAATTCCTAGAGCATGATCTGTTGAACAGGCAAACATATTAAATGCTTAAAAGTGAAAGGTACTTTTTCACAAAGTACCATCCTATTAGCATTTCTTGCTGGGACCCTGTTGGCACTGTGAATAGTCAAACTAATAAAGCTCAGGCAATAGCTCTTTAGCTCTTCCTCTGACCCAATGATCACAAATTCTAAATCACAAGGCCTATGAATATAGACCATACCTTTGGGAATTTTTGGATCAGACTCAGAGAATTTTCAAAAATTACTAAGATAAAGATAAAATTGCCTGCAGAGAAAAATATAAAATATACTTCTTCCTACCTCTTTGGATTCCTTTATGTAACAAGCTCCAGCCATTCTTGTCTACCATGTCCACATCAGCTTTGTGACTAACCAGCGTGGTGGCAATACTCTCTAGCCGTCGTGAAAGGGCTAGATCTAATGCAAGATCTCCATTATGATCCACTTCATTCAGCTTCCCAGGGAGCTATGCAGAGAAGTTTGTAAATTAGCACCCAGTCAGTAGAGAACACAACCTATTTTAATTGATTCCACATTGACCCTTAAATATTTTTTTTTTTTTTTTTTTGTAGAGACAGAGTCTCACTTTATCGCCCTGGGTAGAGTGCCGTGGCGTCACACTGCTCATAGCAACCTCCAGCTCTTGGGCCTAAGGGATTCTCTTGCCTCAGCCTCCCTAGTAGCTGGGACTACAGGCGCCCGCCACAGCGCCCGGCTATTTTTTTGTTTTGCAGTCCGGCTGAGGCCGGGCTTGAACCCGCCACCTTCGGTATATGGGGCCGGTGCCCTACTCACTGAGCCACAGGAGCCGCCCCCTTAAATATCATTTTATACAAATGTCAAATTTAAGGGCTACAACACTGCTTACTTTCCAAATCCAACTTTATTCACAAACTTCTATCAGGCCTCTTCAGGGCACATACTTTCAGGAACCACAGAATTTTTTTTTTTTGAGACAAGAGCCTCACGCTGTCCCCCTGGATAGAGTGCCATTGCATCACAGCTCACAGCAACCTCCAATTCCTGGGCTCAAGTGAGTTTCCTGCCTCCACCTCCCAAGTAGCTGGGACTACAGGCGCCTGCCACAACGCCCAGCCATTTTTTTGTTGCAGCTGTCATTGTTGTTTGGCGGGCCTGGGCTGGATTCAAACCTGCCAGCTCAGCTGTACGTGGCTGGCACCTTAGCCCATTGAGCCACAGGTGCCGAACCAGGAACCACAGAATTAATGGGGATCACAGAACAAATGTAAGCAACAGGTTGAGCACCGTGGCTTACATCTGTAATCCTGAGTACTCTGTGAGGCCGAGGCAGGTGGACAGCTTGAGGTCAAGAGTTCAAGACCAGCCTGAGCAAAGTGAGACCCAGTCTCTACAAACAGAAAATCTAGCTACGCATTGTGGCGGGCACCTATAGTCACAGCTACTAAGGAGGCTGAGACAAGAGGATCACTTGAGCCAAAAGGTTTGAGGTTTGTGAACTGTGACACCACAGTACTCAACCCCAGGGTGACAGAGTGAGGTCCCATCTCAAAAAAACAACAACAACAAAATGTAAACAACATAGTAGTCAATGTAAGGACCACAGTGGAAATATAAAGAGCACAAGTACCAAAGAAGAGGTTCAAAGAGCTTTATAGTAAATGTTTTCATGGAAGTCTATGGCTTAACTAATTCTTGCTAGCAGTTTAATGTTTCCTTACATAGTGGACTCCCAGGATAAAACATATTTCACTCCCATGTGCCAAGAGCAATTGAATTTTTTTTTTCTGAAACAGAGTCACAGAGTTTCACTTTGTCACCCTGGGTCGAGTGCCATGGCATCATAGCTCCCAGCAACCTCAAATTCTTCAAAGAGCTTGATCACAGAGCTTAAGTGATCCTCTCCTCAGGCTGACCTCAAACATGTGAACTCAGACTGGTCTTGAACTCCTGAACTCAGGCAGTCTACCTGCCTCGGCCTCCCAGAGTGCTAGGATTACCATCTGAATTTCTTATAAGGCCGTGTGGTTGGCAAAGTAATAGCACCCCACCTCCCAAAAAATCCATGTCTTAATCCCAGAACTTTTGAATATGTGCATATGTCACCCTAAATGGCAAAAGGAACTTTTAAGACATGATTGAGGTTAAGAACTTTGAGATGGGGGAGTATTCTGGATTATCCAGGAGGGCTCAACCTATCTAATCACATGAGTCCTTGAAAGTGAAAAGGGAAGAAGAGGCCTAGGTCAGAGGGGAGGATATGAGAAGGACCTGGCCTGCCACTGCTGGCTCTGAAGGTGAAATAGGGGGCCCTGAGGTAAGGAAAGTGGCCTTTAGAAGCTGGAAGCTGGGAATGGCCCTCAGTTGACAGCCAGCAAAATAACAGGGACCTCAATCCTTAGCTCTAAGAAACTGCATTCTGCCAAAAGCCCAAATGACCAAGAAATGAATTCTCCTCTAAAGCTTCTAGAAAGAAGCACAGCCTGCCAAAGGCCTGTACTGGACTTCCAACCTACAAAACTGTAAGGTAATAAATTTGTATTGTTTGAAGTCACTAAGTTTGTGGTAATCTATTATAGTGGTAAAAGAAAACAAATAATGTAGATTTTGACACCTGGAAGGTAGGTGCTGCCATAACAACTGCCTAATAGCATGTAAAGTATCTTTGAAAATGGGCAATGGGCTGAGACAAAGAATCTTCTGGGGCATGACAGAACAACTCCAGACTGCCTTGAAAAAACTATGAGTAGAAATATGTACATTAAAGACTTGTCTCAGCGCCTGTGGCTCTACCGGCTAAGGTGCCAGCCACATACCCCTAAGCTGGCAGGTTCGAATCCAGCCTGGGCCTGCCAAACAACAAAGACAGCTGCAAACAAAAAATAGCCGGGTGTTTGGGCAGGCGCCTATAGTCCCAGCTACTTGGGAGGCGGAGGAAGGAGACTTGCTTGAGCCCAGGATTTGGAGGCTGCTGTGAGCTGTAATGCCATGGCACTCTACCCAGGGTGACAGCCTGAGGCTCTGTCTCAAAAAAAAAAAAAAGACAGTTCCCATAGCCTGGCATTGTGGCAGGCCCCTGTAGTCCTAGCTACTCGGGAGGATGAGGCACGAGAATCACCTAAGTCCAAGAGCTAGAGGTTGCTGTGAGCTGTGATGACATAGTACTTTACCAAGGATGACAAAGTAAGACTCTGTTTCTTAAAAAAAAAAAAAGACTGGCTCGGCGCCTGTGGCTCAGTGGGCTAAGGCGCCAGCCACATACACCTAAGCTGGTGGGTTCGAATCCAGCCTGGGCCCGCCAAACAACAATGATGGCTGCAACCAAAAACAAAAATGGCCGGGCGTTGTGGCGGGCGCCTGTAGTCCCAGCTACTTGGGAGGTAGAGGCAGGAGGCTCGCTTGAGCCCAAGAATTAGAGGTTGCTGTGAGCTTTAATGCCACTACACTCTACCCAGGGCAACAGCTTGAGGCTCTGTCTCAAAAAAAAAAAAAAAAAAAAGAAGGTAAAGGAAGGAAGTCATTGAAAACACACTGTAAGTGGAACCTGTATTAGTTGGGGTAATTGGTATGGGCTGCTATGACAAACACCTCAAAATCTCAATGGCTCAACATATTAAAAGTTTACTTTACATGCATACCATAGTCTAACACTAGACCTGGGGTCCTCTCCAAGCAGTGACTCGGGATCTAGACTGTGTTTATCTTGTTGGTAGGCTGTCACCTAGGGCCATCTGGATTCTCTCTTTCAGCTGATTGACAGGTCATGATAGCCTGTACTGCTCGGCCAAGGCTGGATATGGTAGGCTTTTCTCTATCCCATACTCCCCTGGACAACTCACAGACTAATTACAAGGAACGCTAGAAATATAATTTATTTGTGTGCCAAGAGGAAAAATAAGAGGATTGGTGAGCATCTAACCTGCTTGTTCCACAGGCATAGGAAGCCATTTGTTCACTTCATAATATCAAGACCCTGCTCCAACAATTGGTTGCACAGAAAGATGCAAATCTATGTAAAGATATAGGTAAAATCTTTATAAATCTACATAAATCTTTTCAGAACTGAGAAAAAAGTACCTAGAAAAACCCATGGTCAGATAATTGTAATGTTTTAATGCTATAGTAAACTCTTAGGTATTTGTCTTGGCAAATCAAGACAAAGTTAACCAACCAAGATCAAAATATCTTGCTTCTTGACTCAATTTAATTTATTACAAATTTTAAATTATGTTAGTGAAGACAGTATGGTATGAATGAAAGAAAACAAAATCAGAATCCAGAAGATACAATTCCACCAAGTTCCATTTATGTTACCTTGGACAAGTCATTTGTCCCCTTGGAGTTTTTGTTTTCTTATCCACAAAATGCCAACATCTGACTTGACCTATCAGCAATCTTTGACATAGACAATTACTTTTTGTTCCTAGAAATGCCTCCAGCACCCAGTGTCTCTGGGCTTTCCTCCTCTCACTCCATCCACTTCTTCTTGTCTCCTTTTTCTGGTTCCCTCTCTTTTCACTAGCTTTAAACATTAGGATGCTCATGCTCCACACCTGTAGCTCAAGCGGCTAAGGTGCCAGCCACATACACCACAGCTGGCAGGTTTGAATCCAGCCTGGGCCTACCAAACAACAATGACGGCTGCAACCAAAAAATAGCCAGGTTTTGTGGCAGGTGCCTGTAGTCTCAGCTACTTAGGAGGCTGAAGCAAGAGAATTGCTCAAGCCCAGGAGCTGGAGGTTGCTGTGAGCTGTGATGCCATGGCACTCTACCCAGGGTGATAGCTTGAGGCTCTGTCTCAAAAAACAACAACAATGACACATTAGGATGCTCAGGGTCTCTCCTCATCTCTGTCTACATTCCCTCCCTTGGTGACTGTATTCCTGCAGAATAAATTACTAGAAATTTAGTGGCTTAGATGACGGATTTTTACCACAAGTCCAGGTGTGTTGTGAATGGTATGTCTGCTCAAGTTGTCAGAAGCTGAAATCAAGTGGTCAACTAGGCTGAGTTCTCATCTGGAAGCTCTGGAGAGGAATGTGCTTTCAAGATATTAAGGGTGTTGGTCATATTCAGTTCCATGAGGTTGTAAGACTAAGGTTGTCTGCTAGCTATCAGCTGAGAGCTGCTCTCAGTTCCTAAAGGCAGCCCATAGTCCTTGCTACATGGCCTCTATCTTCCAACTCCAAAGCCATTGATGGGGAATTTCTTGTGCATGCAATCCCTCTTGCTTCAAATTTCTCTCTTCTTTCATCTTTGCTCTCTAGGGCCAGGTTTAAAAGACTCGTGGAATTAAATCTGGTCCATTTGGACTATCTCCTTTCATTGACTCAATGTCAACCGATTAGTAACACATGAACTAAATGTTTCATACATTAAAGCCCTCATTCCCAATGTGGTAGGTAGGTAGTATTGGAGATGAGGCCTTTGGGAGGAAATTACAGTTAGATGAGCTTGTAGGCATGGAGCTTTTGGTGTGGGATTGTTGTCCTTATAAGAAGAGACTCCAAAGAGTTTCTTTTCTCTTTCTCATTCCACTGTGTGAGGACACAGCCAGAAGGTGACCATGTGTAGGCCAGGAAGTGAGCCCTCATCAGAACCTGAACATATGCTGGCACCCTGGTCCCAGACTTCCATCCTCTGGAATTGTTACAAAATAAATTTCTGCCATTTAAACTACCCAGTCTGTGGTAGTTTGTTATAGGTGAGGGAACTAAGGTAATAACCTTTATTACCCCTGCAAAATCCCTTTTGCCATATACTATAACACAGGAGTGATATCGCATCCTCTTCACAGGTTTCACCCCAGTTGAGGGGAGGGGATTGTCAAAGGACAATGTCACTGTCATTCTTATGTTAGAATTCTGCTTACCATAGCAATCTAGTCTCATGGCTTTAAAAATCTTCTACGTGGATTCTAAAATGTATTTGTCTGGTCCCGACCTCTCCCCTGATACCTAAATGTATTTATCTAACTAAGTCTTAGACATTTCCACTTGGATTTCCTCTTGGATAGGCATCTCAAACTTTGTATATGCAACCAAACTCCAAATTTTCCCACCCAGCTTTGCTCTCCCTTCATCTGTCTCATCTCAGTAAATGACAACCCCATTGTTCAGGGCAAAAACCTTGGCAGATCCCTCCACTCCTCTCTTTCCCTAGCACCCTACATTCTTTTTTTTTTCAAAATGCATCACTTTATTTTCCTTACAAGGCAGCCATTAGCAGGTGAGAGTTACATGATTTCTTCGGTAAGCCCCAAGGCATCCATGAGTGTTGCTGGAGCTCACAGCCAAAGGAGTCCTGAGGTTTCAGATACTAAAGCTTTCCCCACAACCACCAGTTCCTTTGATGTTTGGGTTATTAAACACAAACTCACTGGATAATTTGTCTTCCACATAGTCCATTTCTGTTCCTAGAAGTGTTAGCTGTGCTTTCTTTTCAATGAATACTCTCACTCCATCTTGAACAACTTCTTCATCAGAATCTCCTTTTGTTTTTGTAT
>CAUYON010127320.1:0-21608 GCA_963573935.1 Arctocebus calabarensis | reverse complement strand
GTTGCAGCCATCATTGTTGTTTGGTGGGCCTGGGCTGGATTTGAACTCGCCAGCTCAGGTGTACATGGCTGGTGCCTTAGCCGCTTGAACCACAGGCGCCAAGCCTAATAAATATTTTTTAATGCATGCCTGTTTCCCAGGCACTGTGCAAGTTCTGCCCAGTCATAATCTCACTGAATCCTAAAAGCCTATGGTTTTCCCCCCTGGGCCGTACAGCCCATCATAGTAGGTAGAACAGAGGCTCGAGCTCCCAGCCATCCCCATTCTCCTTGGTCCCCAGCGCAGAACCCTAGGGAAGACCCACGCGGCAAACAGGCTGTGAAATTCACAAGAGGGTTTCACCCTGGCTGCTGTTACAGCACTATCTGATTCCAACAGCTTCATACCTCCCTGGGTGTGAAAGTCCTGTGGGTACAGGACAATCACAGCTCCCAGAAACATCCTTTCAGAAATTAGCAACAAGCTAAAGAGGAGAGAGATGTCTGTGGAAGAGCTCCCTGGGGTGGGAGTTTGAGGACAGTGGGGCTGGGGAGAGGGTCTTTATGGTCTCCTTTCTCCCTCCACGCTAGCTGCTGTCTTCTACCAGCTCCGGTTCAGAGGGAGTAAGGGCTTTGGCCTGGCCATAGCTGCCCCAAGGAGAATTGGCAAGCCATGCCCAGCTCTCAGCCAATGAGAGGCTCCTTTCCTTGGCCAGGCCTCTTTAGATAAATGGAGGAAATTTCCCCATGTCCCACCCCAACAACTAATAGCTTGTCCCCTTAAATATAAATACAGTAGAACCTCTACTGTTGACCCTCTCCCTTCACCGATCACCTCCTCAAGTCGACCTAATTTTCACAGACTGGACATGCACCACATGTACATATCAGTTCAGTAGGCCTAGTTCCTTATGTTGACCACCTCCGCATGGTGACCAGTTAGTTGCAGCTCCTTGGGTGGTCAACTTACAGAAGTTCTATTGTATTTAAAACGTTGGGGGCAAACAGTAGCCCAGAGGGGCTAACAAGATCCCTGGGGTGAATATTTATGGAAAGGTGACAACACGGACCCCCCACACATGCAGTCCCTCCTCCCCACTCCTCCCCCATCTCGACTGCAGTGTCCTTTTCCTGGCCAATCCTCCGTGCACTACTCATTTAAACAAGTGTCCTCTTACTCAAAGTCTCCGCTTTTTCATTAACTAAGAAGCCTACAGCACATATATGTCATGAAGACCTCCTGAAGGTCTTGAAGACGCCCCTAGCAGTGGGCAAGGCAGACAGAAGCCCTGCCCTCTAGGAGTCTATAATCCAATCAATGGTGGAATAATTTACTCAGCCCACGGTGCAGACTTCGTTCTGTGTTCTTAGCGTGTCCTGGTTTAGCCTCTAGATGTATGAAAGCCATTTACAATCTCCTAGGTTTACAAAAATGTAACAACCATCCAGAGGCCCTCTGCCCCATACAGAGCACCCGCGCAACTCTCCTCCCTTGCTATTTTATCCTGGTGGCTGCATTTCTGTACTGTGAACACCAGTACCAAGGAGGGGGCTTTTTCTGACTGTTGTGTGGCCAAGACCGTTGCTGGCAAATGTTCTCGGGGCAGCTCAGCACTATCTGCTCCAAGAGGGTGGACGCTGGAGGAGAAATCCATCCTCACCCTCGTTCCAGGCTTGCTGTCTGGGTCTCCAGGGGTACAGAGTTGGCAAGCGGGAACAGAGAGAATGATCAGCCCCTGTAAACACCCCCAGCTCCTCCTGCAGGGGTGAATGTTCCTGCATGAATTTGTTGTGTGGTTTGGACACATTCCCCCAGCTTTCTGCCTTTTGTTATGATACCATCGCTGTTTCCTCATGGTTTCAGGGTCCCGACATCGCTGTTTCTGCTCAGCAGCATGAAGCTCAGCGAGTGTGTGTACACAGGAGGCCACCAAATGTTTGGAGAAGGAGGAAGGAGGTGAGAATATGCAGACCTTTGCCTGTGTGAGAACTAGATTCATTTCTCACCTAGGAAATGGGTCAGAGGCTTCCAGCCTTGGGACTGGTGCTCCAGGGTCTGCACGGACATGATGACAGTCAAAGGGCAAAATCCTGGACGTTCGGCCTGGAAAGGCTTTTTGGTGTGACCCTTCTCTTTCATAGCAGAGCACTCCGAGGTTCAGAGAAGTGAGGTGCCTATTCCTTGGTCACACAGTCAGTGGAAGAACAAGTCTGGAATTGAAGGTGTATGTCCCTTAATTCCATCCTCATTTCCTATTTAGCCCATCAGTAGTCATTTAATTTTATACAGATATGTGTCTACATTTTCATGGTCAAAAGTACAAGCAATTTTAGGTTAAATATTCTCAGTAGCCTAAAAGGAAAGGAAAAGAATACAACTTTTCCCAATGCCTATGTCACTTCCCCAAAGGGACCTTAAACTCATGCTTCTAAGTACAAATCCCAGCATAACAAACTCTGAACCTATTATACCAAACAGTGCTTTAATCCCTGATGCAACAACTCTCATACCTCAGGACTCTTTGCGAGATATACGTGGATATCCTTGTGTGTGCACATGTGTGAACATAAAGGCATTTTTGTTGAAATAGCATTTGTTGCATCAATATTTTGAAGGAATGCAGGAGTGGCCATTTCTGGAAGGATCTGTCCTTCTTTAGATACTCAGGTGTTATTCTTCAACAGTGGTGATCCGTGTTCCCAGTCTTGCTTTTCAAATGTGTAAGTGATACTGGATAAGAAGAAGATCCTAATTTTCTTTTTCTTTCTTTCTTTCTTCTTTTTTTTTTTTGCAGTTTTGGTTGGGGCCAGGCTTGAACCTGCCACCCCTGGTATATGGGGCTGGTACCTTACTCCTTGAGCCATAGGCACCGCCCAGAAGATCCTACTTTTCTAATTTTACTACAAGTTCAGTTATTGGAATGGGAAATACATTTTCTCATAAAACAATGTTATATATGGTGCCTATGCAGTTTAGTTAATCCTTGAAACTTAACTTCATAGGTAGTTGAAAAACGGTCCGTTTTTTTACAAGTATGAAACACTGCTTTTTTTGTTGTTAAGCCATCTGCTCTTGCATCGGAAGACGATAAGACTAAATAAAAAATTGTCTTTTATTATCATGAATTCTGGTGGTATGGAGAGCAGTTTTTATTAGAAGTGGTGATAGCAGAAGATTTTGTGAAGATAGGACCTTTAGATGGTCTAAGGGCTTTGGTGTTGGTAGTCTTGGTTCTTAAGCATGGCGAATTTGACTTTCATACTTCGGCTTTTTCTTCCCTCTCTAAACCATCATTAGCTCCAGGGTTTCAGTTGATCACATGTGGTTAGGACTTGTGATGTTGCTCACAAGTGAGTAAAGGAAGCGAGAGGGAAACATTTTCCCACCTGAGGTCACTAGGTTGAGTTGGGATAGAGCAGACAAAGAAATTGCCTGGGTAGGGGAGAGAGGATATCCTAGGGTATGTGGTCAGTCACCTGGCAATTCTTTTTTGTGAGGAGGAGAAGGGAAGCAGGAGACAGCTGATGTGTAGGTCTGCTTCTGCAGCTCAAGCCCAGTGTTTTGAGGCAGATTACTGGCCCGTCCTGTGGTGATAGAGTACAGCCCTGAATTCTCCCTGTGTCTGATGTGAGAGTCACCCAGAACCAACGTGTTGGTACCATTTCTCAGCCCAATCCCACACAATCTCATGCAGAAATACCCTGCTAGACCGTTCTCAACCTTCCTAATGCCGCAATATATGTTCATTGTTAAAAAGGGGTTGCGACCCACAGGTTGAGAACCGCTGTGCTAGAGAGAGAGAGAGAGAGAGAGAGAGAGATAGAGATAGAGATAGAGAGATAGATAGAGCGAGACAGACAGACAGACAATTACCCTGTGTTCTTGGAAGTTGGGCCCAGCCAGGACTCCATACAGTTTCATAGACATGAATTCTGCAACACTTCAAGGCATCTGGTCAACCCCATATGTTTAGGGAGTGGCAAGAGGATGGGGAGTGGGTGGGTTGAGGAATTAGATAGCAGCCCGAAAGGAAAAGATGGGGTGTAGGGTAACAGAGGGGGACTTAGAGATTCAAATAAGGCATGAGCTTTATTTGTCCAAAGGCAGCACTTCATGTAACAAAGAGGTATCCTGAGACGGGCCCAGCTAGGTCCCAAATGGAAAAGTGGGGCAAGGAGACTTGACATCACAAGTCTTCCCTGTAAAAGAAGAAAGGGGCCAGAAGGGAGGAGGTGTAGTCACTTCCCTTCACCACTCACCAGGGACTTTGGCCCCACCCCTGGCTTAGCCAAAGTTAAAGCAAATGGAAAGAGAGCTGTTTAACCAGAATTACAAATGCTGGTTAGGAAGACCGCAAACAAGCACACTCACTTTGCTAACAGTGCTTATGAGTACTTGGCTTAGAGAACTAAAGACTGATAAGGATGTCTGAAGTGAAACAGTCCATCAGCCCTTTATTTTAAACATTTTTCCTTGAATCACATCAACCATGGGTCAGGACTGTGTCGTTTTGGTCTCCTGTGGAAATGCTTTTAATAAATTTTACTTTGTGAAGAAGCCATCCGTCTACATTGAGGGACGTTTTAAGAGATAAAGAATCATGGGACTCCTTGTTATATTTTTGGTAAGCGTGTTGTTTTCTTTACAAGGATCAATGGAAGAGACTTCTCTTAGATCTTCATTGTAGGAATAGTTGTGCTTCTCCTTAACACCTGGCTTTTATTTTAGGGACACTACAAACCACATAACTGACCATGTCTCTGCTTCTGTCTCTCTCTCTTTTTTTTTTACTTTGACCACTAGAAAGCTCATATTTAAGTTCAAAGCTACATCTTGGGCAAGTATACAACTTGCAGAACTGAAATGTGATCCTTAGCATGTTCATCTCCTGTTTTTCTTGTTTCCCCTTTTTCTGTAGGTCTTCACTTATCTATTGTTTTGCTTTCATTAGTTTGCATGTATTTTTTTTCAAGCCTTCTTAATATCTTGGGAACAAGGTGGTTAAATAAATAAATACAAAGGTGGCAATGGGACATTGGCTCATGCAAGTCCAGTTGTGGAGTGTGGTTGGGTGGCTTTGAACAACAGGCTATTCATAAGTACAGGAAATTTGCAAGGCTGATGTTAGAAACTCTGGAAGTACCTGAACTATTTATAGTTGCATTTTTAAACAAATTCTTGAATCTGAGTAGTGAATATGTGCTATTCTAACTGGAAAGGTAATTATCAAATTCCTCAGTAGCCCATTTGGCCAAGATATAGAAGTACTTCTACACTCAGGGGCAGTGAGCAGCTGGTAATTTCTTTCATCTAAGCAGAGCGGTTTTCTGTTTAAGGTTAATTCCATGTATGTATCCATTCAAAGATCAAAGTCCAAATACTTAATCAAAACCACTGATTTTGCAAATCCTCAGCCAGTCTTGGACCAGATTCACAACCACCAAGAACTGAAGCAAGCAAAGCGAAATGGAACCAGACCCGCAAAATACAGAGTGTATCAAACGTATTTTTCCCCTACTTTACACTTAGTGCTGAATCCTGTTGCTCTTCAAATTATCTCTTTTGCCTCAACTGAGAAAAGAAATAATCTTGAAATGGCTTAAACAGAGCATAGAACGGTGTTTATTTTCTAAATATCTCTCTCAATCTAAGCATTCTTTCCATTTCTCCCTGTGTCATCTGGCCTCGAAAAGGAACAGCTGCACAATGCTGAGCCTACCTTTCTGCAGACGGTGTAAGTACGGGGTACAGCTCAGTGCCCTGGGGGTGGGCAGAGCTTAGGTGTGATTTATGGAAGTGATTCTGGGTCTTCCTGTGCCTCCTTCCCTGCAGGAGTTACTAGAGGCCAAAATTGTTAAGAGGGAAAAGATGGGTCCTGGTTCTGTTGGCCATCTTTGCCAATGAATCCTGACTCTCACCTGCTTAGAATCAAGGATGTCAAGTAAATTTTCTGGTATAAGTATTAACAGTGCAGAAAGTCATCACGAAATATGAAGGAAAGTTTGAAAGCCCACTGTATTTGTAAAGAAACGACTGTGATGGCTCAGCGCCTATGGCTCAAACCACTAAAGCACCAGTCGCATATACCTGAGCTGTGGGTTCGAGTCCAGCCTGAGCCTATCAAACAACAATGATGGCTGCAACAAAAAATAGCCAGGTGTTGTGGCGGTCGCCTGAATAGTCTCAGCTACTTGGGAGGTGGAGGCAGGAAAATCACTTGAGCCCAGGAGTTGGAGGTTGCTGTGAACTGTGATGCCACGGCACTCTACCCGAGGCAGCTTGAGGCTCTGTCTCAAAAAAAAAACAAAAAAAAAAATGAAATGACTTTGAAAAAAAACTTCAAAAGACCATCTTTCTAGTTTTCCCTTTATGACATATTTATATACTAAATACAAATTTGTTTGTTTGTTTTTAATTCTGGGAGGAGAGAGACTCTCACTTTGTCACCCTGGCTAGAGTGTCATGGCATCATAGTTCACAGCCATCTCGAACTCTTGAGTTCAAGTGATCCTCTTGTCTCAGCCTCCCAAGTAGCCGGGACCACAGGTGTATGCCATCATGCCCAGCTACTTTTTCTATTTTTAGTAGAGACAGGGTTGCCCTCTTGCTCAGGCTAGTCTTGAACTCTTAAGCTCAAGAAATCCTCCCTCCTGTGGTTCTCAGAGTGCCAGGATTATAGACATGAGCCACTGCACCAGCCTAAATACACATTTGTACACATTTGCCTTAAAAAACAGCCCCTTAGAAATACACAGTGATTTTCCCTGAGAAGTGGAATTCTGGGGATTTTCTTTTGCTCAACTCTATGGTCTGATTTTCCCATAATGGATGCAAATAACAACATGGTTGGGTTCTAAGTGGGGGTGAGGTTCTAAAGTCAGAGTGTAATGAAAATAATCATGTTCAGTGTAATTGCTCTTGAAGGTAACGTCTCTATTCAAATAGGATCTATATGGCTTTGTATATCACAAAGTAGTTGCCTTGCATGTAGAGGTCAAGATACATGAAAAAAATGCACATCTTATGCAGCAGAATCCACTTAATGGTGCCATAAGGTGCCAAGCTTTATAGGAACTGAAACCAACTGGGGACATTCGCTATCTATTTTCCTCATTCTTAATGTGGAGCCTATATTCACAGAGTGGAATGGCTCAAGGAAACATCTGCACTCTTTAAATCATCTTCTCTTTCTTTTTCCAGGATGTGGTGTGGGGGCTTGTCTTAAAGCCTTGTTGCAAGGTGAGGTATCCCTTTAGCTTAGATTTTATGCTGCAGAGCACTAAAATTGGGATGTTGTCTAAGGATGAATTTACTCCCACTTTATAGAAAATTAAGAGAGACTCAAGTTGTGGATTGATAGGGTCGGGATGCATCTGGTATAAATGCAGGTCCTTCTCGGAGGCCACAAGAGTGCCTGCCACATTTGCTTGGCGGGGCAACTTAGAAGCTCTGGGCTACTCTAGCAAAGTAGGATGAACCCATTGCTTCACTATGGGTCATTTTCCTATTTGGAAGAGAGATTGGTTGGATGGGTGAAGTGAAAACATTTTTATGTATCCCTCTCCCTCAGTCTCTCATCCCCAAATAGACACAGGTGTCCCTAAGACTGGCATGTCACTGGAGAGGTCTGGGGTTCTGGGCAGAGAGAGCATCCATCCCCCACCCAACACAGACTTCTTGAGATCCTATTGTACACCAGGTACTGGGGAGAAGTCTTGAGTCATGTTCTATGCCCACGGACCTTACAGACTATGGGAAAGGCCATTGTTTATGTTTAAGCACAAATAGCAGTAAATTCTCCACAAGGAAAAAGGTAGAATTCTATCAAACTCTGTAACCAAGTCCTAATTTGGGCGATTGTGGGAGGGGGCTTTAAGAGAGGGCTCTCTGAAGAGCTGCCTTTATTTATTTCTTTCATTAGCGAATAGCTGTGTACATTAATGCAATCGTGGGGTACAATGTGCTGGTTTTATATACAATTTGAAATATTTTCATTGAACAGGATCATATAGCCTTCGTGGCATTTTCTTGGTTATTGTGTTAAGACATTTGTATTCTACATTTGGTAAATTTCACACGTACCCTTGTAAGATGCACCATAGGTGTAGTTCCAACAATTACCCTCCCTTTACCCATCCTCCCCCCTCTCCTCCCCTCCCTATTCCCTTTCCCCTTCTTGGGCTATAGAAGAGCTGCCTTTAAAGAGCCTCAGGGGATAAGAAGGTGTAGGCCAGAGTGAGTGTGGGCGAGTGCATTCCAGTGGGGAAGGAAAGCGCTGGTCTCACCCTCAGCCCATGAGCCCTGCCCTCCCTCCTCCAAGAGCAGAGGAAGCCCTTCTTAGCTAAAAATAAGCTTGTTGAGCCTCTGGGGAAAATCCTGCCACTGCTCAGAGAGAGGCCCCCCAGAGAGACGGTTCTGTGGCTCTAACCCTCTGTACCCCACCCCACAGGATGTGTGGGGCTGGTGGTCCTCAAACTACAGCGCTGACCTTCCCAGCTAATTTTGCCTCCCCAGTGTGTCTCCAGCACGCCTGGGCTCCCAAGCTGGGCGCCCGCCAGTCAGTCTGGCCAGGGAAGGAGCTATTTTGGGAATTTTTATGATGAAACAATATTTTTTGGGTAAACAAATGGAAAGCTATTAAACAGGGACGCTCACCCCTCGCTCCTGGTTCACCTTTCTCCATAAGGAGGTGTCACAGAGGTAGCGCTGTCCAGTGGAGAGAATGTCCCCTGCGTTACCCACCTCCATACACATACCCCATCATTCCTCCCAGGATACGTGGCTACAGAAATAGGGATGGCTGTCCCTCCCCAAGCCCACCTTGGATTCCTTCAAAATAAAACTCCAGTGAGTCTGGGGTAGTAGGGGCTGAGCCCAGCCCGATTAACTCCTTAGTGCCTGAGGATGGACTGGACTCAAACATTAGCATAGGAAGGGCTCTACCATCCCTTTCCTGTTCCCCTTCACAGGTGAGGGGACCAAGGCCCAGAGGGGAGAACTCTTTCCTAAGGTCACATAGCTCATCAATTGCAAATGAGGTTGGGATCTTAGCCAAACTGCTGACTCTGTTGAGCCTGTTCATGTTCTTCAGGAATAATAAGCTAGGCCAGGGGTCAAGAAAACCAAAGAATAGATTCTGAGTTCGTAAAGAGCCCATCAACTAAATGCTCCTAAGTAAATCATGTGTCCTAAGCACTGACCCCACTCTCAGTCTCCCCTGGGAGAGGACTCTTCCTCTGAGGACCAATCCTTTATCCTGGCCCTGCCCTAAGATAGTGGCCTGGCCTCTCCAGGGATGGATGCCTTGGCCTACCAGTAGCACCTGCCTCTGACTGGCTACTGTGGAGGCTGGAGCTTCTCTACTGAGGGCACTTGTCCTTGATGCTGGGAGATTAGTCTTGCCCAAGTACCTGGGTAGAGGTATTATTTGCATTTTAATTGAATTCAAGTCTGTTGAACTTGATTTATGAAACGCCAACTATATGGCAGGTATTGTCCTATGTACCAGGGATAAGCAGATATGTGAAACACAATATCTGTTTTAAAAAGGGCAACTCATTCTTTAAGTCCCCATTATCTGCCAGGTACTTGCCCACTGGGTGTAAAATTCTTTTTTTTGTAGAGACAGAGTCTCTCTCTATCTCCTCGGTAGAGTGCCATGGCGTTACAGCTCACAGCAACCTCCAACTCCTGGGCTTAGGTGATTCTCTTTCCTCAGACTCCCGAGTAGCTGGGACTACAGGTGCCCGCCACAACACCCGGGTATTTTTTGTTGAAGTTTGGTCGGGGCCAAGTTCGAACCTGCCACCCTCAGTGTATGGGACCGGTATCCTACTTGCTGAGCCACAGGTGCCGCCCAGTTTGGCTGAAATTCTTATTCTGGGTGATGTGGATGACCCAGATCTCTGCCCAAATGATCATAACACAATGTGATAGTGATTTGATATGCATATGAAAAATAGCTTTGGGATTGTAGAGATAGAAGTGACTACTTTTTGTTGGGGAGATGAAGGGCACTCTTGATAAGGAGATGTTACCTGAGTTCGACTAGCAAAGCAAAGGGAAAAGGCGAGTGTGCACAGAGCACTCTTGGAGGGTGAAAGCTAAGCTGTTTGGAGAGGGGAGAGTCGGCACACAGGGCGAGGGGGTGGAAAATGGAGCCTGGTAAGGAGATGAAGCTTCAAGACCAGTCAAGTGGTTGTCACCGTATCGTTTGATGACCTGATCCCTTGGCAGGGAAAGCCTTGTCTGGTATAGCTGTCTGTGTTCTGCCATCCAGTTGCTGCTGGTTTCAGGCTTTGCTCTCTGATCAGCATGTTCTATTTATGTTTGGCCTTGTTGCTTTGTAAGATGTAAAGCTCCTACCAAGCAAGGCTCATTTCCCTTGTTGTCGTTGGTCTGAGCCCAGTGCAATAAGGATCATAACCAGGTCCCCTGGCTCTGCTGGGTCCGGTGTGTCAAAGGGAGACCATGAGCACCTGAGCACTACTGAGGGACTAGGGAGAAAATTCTGGGACAAGCAGAGGCTGCTGAACCTGAGCCTCCTTGAACTTCCCTCCTTACCACCTGGGGGTTGCCATGACTTGGGTGCTGGAGTATGCCGATTGTCCACCGATATCCATTGCCCCCTCCCTTGATAATAAAGCTCCTGAGTTTGCGTTGGGCACAAGGCCGCTCAGCCTCCCTCGCTGCTGGGTCTGTATGTCTGTCTGTATGTCTGTGTTTTAGACTTTGGATGACTAGAAGTGACATGCGTTTGAGTGTGGCCTCCCCCAAAAGGAATATATGACTTCTCCCCTGACCTGGTGAGGACCACTGGAGAAGCCACCAGTGGAGAATACACCAGTGGAGAATTCGCCACTGGAGAATACAGCAATAGAAGCCCTGGGCTGAGGATGACAGAGCCACTCTAATGGCTTGGACCACCTACCTACCCCACAGGCCAGTGTATTTTAAGCCTCTTTATTACAGAAGCTTAGTCTGTTCTGAAATCTGTTTACTAGAAGGAACCGTGGATGACTTTGTCTTTGTTCCATGGTCTCATGCGGTCACCTATCTTTCCAGGCCTCAGTTGTCCCTTGGGAATGTGAATAACTTTTCCTAGCTTCATGGGAAGCATGTAAGAGCTGCAGGTGTGACTATGATTTGCAAAGCGCAGAGAGTAAGATAAAGGTGTGTGGGGAGCACTTGCAGGGCGAGTGAGTGATAATCTCCCATCACAGTTTACCACTCAGCCGCGTCCTCTGCAGGAGCTTTTGAGGGACTCAGGTAAACTGCTGGTCCAGCTAATCAGAGCCAAGGTGGGCTCTGCAGTTCTATGCCTGCCCAGACACAATTCTCCCCAGCCTTTCAAGTGCTCAGAAAACACAAAGTTTGTCTTGGCTGTAATGGGCCAGACCTAAGGAAGTGAGCCGGGTGGAAAAGCTTTTACACAATGGTAAGTAATGGAACGCGCTGAACCCAGATGAACCTCATTAAAATGCCACAGGGGGTTGAGTGTTTATGCTTCATGTTCATGATGCTTGAATGTTTAAATTCACATGAAAAACATAAAGCACCGAGACACATAACTGGCAGGGTCTGGGCCACTATTTTAGGATGAAGGGTACTCAGTGTTGACAGAACACTGTGGCACTGAAGTACATGTGGGACCCCAGCTCAAGGGGGACCCTAAAGTAGCTTAGGGATGCTCCCCTCTTAGTTAAGCCACAATTGACATGATTTGGCTTTTCTCGTGTAGTCTAGACCTGCGCCCAGCACACACCCGGTGAATTTATGACATGTGAGGGGTGGAGCCAGCGTGATTTGGGAGAGGCAGGCAACGAGCAGAGTTTGGGGGTGTCTTGGGGAAATTGAATGAAAAAGGAAAAGAAGGAAGGATGTGCAAGAACGAAATAAGACAATGTATATATACAAAAAATTGGAAACGGATTTCTTAAATATCTGGTCTTGAACTAGAGATTTGTTTGTTTGAGACACTGTCACTCACACTAGAGTACAGTAGTGTCATCGTAATTCACTGCGGCCCCAAACTCCTGGGCTCCTATTACCTCGGCCTCCCCAGGAGTTGGGACGCTAGGCATGTGCCACTATGCCCAGATAATTTAAAAAATTTGTTTTGTAGAGATAGGGTGTCTCTGTTGCCCAGGCTGGTCTCAAAATCCTCGTCTCAAGAAGTCCTGCCATTGTAGCCTCTCAGAGCACTACAAATAAGTATGTGAGCCCAGCTTATATGTCTCTCAGTAGGAGAACAGTAAAGCAAATTTTGACCTAATAACTCATTCTATTCATTTAAAAAAAAACAAAACCCAAAAAAATTGTCTGCTGTACCCCAGAGTCCTGTGTTCCTGGGTTCTAGGACAAAATCCAGGATCTCAGATTATGCAGCTATTTAAAGTGACAGTCATGCCTGTGGCTAGCTATTAAAAAAGTTGCTTGTTTCTGTCTAATTGCATCCACTTGCACACTGCATATGTGGTATTTAGGATTCCTTCCTAATTCTGTTTTGAGTAGCCATTGCCTGTGTTTTCTTAGCTCCCTGATTTCCTTCCATGAGCTCATCTCACAAAGAAATGCAGCTATTTTGTTTGCCCTTTCTCCATGTGGACCGTCTACATCAGCATTTTCACTCATTGCTGGTGGTCTCTGAGATTTGTAGACTACTACATAGGACTCAGTAGTTACTCTTAAGCAATCCTGACGTAGAGTTGGTCCTGTTTAGGGGAGACTCTTGATGTCACCTTCATCTTCATCTTGAAACTGGGTCCCTCCCTGAAGCTCATATTTTGTTTTTTTTAATTGATGCTGTTTCAAAAATTAGCAAGACTATTAAAAAATAAGCTGAGGAGAGCTGTTTATGAAATTGAAAAGTAATTGCTAACTCCCTTGGCTAACTGTGGCTTTCAGTGGTTCTGTATCAGTTGAATTTTTGTGCTCTTTTCCCTGTATACATGGTGTTTCTATTTTTCTCTAAAGGAAAGATATTTGTAAAAATAAGTAAAGTGACAGTCATGAAGCCTGTATAACAACATGGAAAATGCTTGTGATATAAATTTAACAGAAGATACAAGGGACAAAATTTGTGCATAAGGTGATAACTAGATTTAAAAGACAGTTGCAGAAGAGAAGGAAGCAAGAAAATACAGCAAGGAAGTAGAGATCGTATTAGGAGACTAGGGTTAGATTTTCCTTATTTTCCAAACTTTCAGGATTGTGGTTATCTCTCATTTGTAAATTAAAAAAAAAAGTGTTTTTTTTTTAAATGTCTGACCATTTAATGTGATCCTGCCACATTAACCGCCCTATGTTCACACCGGAGAAGCCTTGTCCTGCCTGCTGGTGCCTCGTCTTAGTCACAGATGTTAGAGTTTGGGAAGGGTCTGGGTATTCAAAAGGGCAACCCTAGTCTTTTTTTTCAGATTCCAATTTTATTTCATTTCAGATTAATATGAGGATACGTACAATTAGGTTACAATGCTTGCATTTGTCAGGTGAGGTCCCTGTTGTAGTTGTGCCCCACGTCCGGGGGGTGTGCCATACACCTTGACATTGTGCTCACAGGTGGGAGCACGCCAATGCCTCTCCCTCCTTCTTATCTCCCCCCCAACTGGAATTGAACTGAGTTTTGCTCTTGTGTGGGCCCGTATTAGTTTGTCCACTGGCTTCATATTGTACATTAAGTACTGAGTACATTGGATACTTACTTTTCCATTCTTGTGATACTGTGCTAAGGAAAATGTTCTCCAACTTTATGCAGGTTAATACGAAAGATAAATCCTCCCTCTTTTGTGGCTGAATAGTATTCCATGGTATTCATATATCATGGTTTATTAATCCATTCTTAGGTTGATGGGCATTTGGGTTGTTTCTACCTCTTGGCAATTGTAAATTGAGCTGGGCACCCCTATTCTTTTTTTTTTTGTAGAGACAGAGTCTCACTTTATCACCCTTGATAGAGTGCCATGGTGACACAGCTCACAGCAACCTCCATCTCCTGGGCTTAGGCAATTCTCTTGCCTCAGCTTCCTGAGTAGCTGGGACTACAGGTGCCCGCCACAACGCCCGGCTATTTTTTGGTTGCAGTTCTGCTGGGGCTGGGTTTGAACTCACCACCCTCGGTATATGGGGCCGGCACCCTACTCACTGAGCTGCAGGTGCCACCCGGCACCTCTATTCTTGATGATGGCAAATGCAGCCGCTGTCAGAGAAAGGCCTCCAATCTAATCCAGTGCAGGGGCTGGTATTTTCCCCAACTCTCAGAGCCTGGGCACCTATCCATTTGGGGCACAAGATGAAGGACTTGGCCAGCTTGGGAATGGATGGGCCAGGCACCACAGCCAAGCTGAAGCTAGGGCACTCACAGTTGTGCCTGCCTCTGTGGAGTAAGCAACAGTTTTGTCTGCCCACTCCAGTTAGGCCTGTCTATGACTGTCTGGTTGGCCTGCCTGGCATGTGACTCTGGAATGTGGCTCTGGAATTAGAAAGTTCTAAATTTTAAAAAAACTTTAAAAATACTTAATCAAAGAACTACGTGCACATGCTTATAAAAATAAAGGGCACAGACAGACTTGGACATACGGTTAAAAGTAGGCTTCCTTCTCACTCTTCCTTGAATTCAGTCTTGCCTCCTAAAGGCAGCAACTTTAACTATCCTGGCTTTTGTTCCTGCCAGTTTGCCTTCGTATCTGTAAGCAATGTGCTTGTGCTACTGTGTTCTGCTTGATCAGCTGGGGATGTTAACTACTGACTCCCTACTCTGATAAAGCTATGTCTTAGTCTGTTTGCTGCTGCTATAATGAACCACCACAGACGGGGTAATTTATAAAGAAGAAGTTTATTTGGTTCTTGGTTCTGGAGGCTGGGAAGTTCAAGAACGAGGGATTGTGTCTGGGGAGGGCCTCGGTGCTATATCATAACAAGGAGAGGGAGAGAGAAAGAAGGCATCAGGCTGAACTCATTGTTTTATTAGGGACCCACTTCCACAATAACAGCATTAATCCATTCCTGAGAGCAGAGCCCTCAGGGCCTACTCACCTCTTAAAGGTCCTGCCGCTCAACACTTACATGGCCATTAAGTTTCCACATGAATTTTGGAGGAGACATTCAAAGCATAGCAAGAAGGATTTAGTTCATGTGTACACTTGGGGAGACACAGAGAAGTGCTACCCAGACTCCCATTCAAAAGCAGACGTGCTGCCTAGCTGCAGGGTGTGTGGTCAGTAGACAGCCACCAGGTGCCAGCTCCTTCAGGGGCTGCCTCAGCTGCACAGAGCTGCCTCACTCAAGGTCATGCCCTTCCCATGTCCAGTGACTAGCAAGGTAAGGGTATATAGACTAGGCTATTTTGATCCGACTTGGGACATTTGGAGGGTCAGTACTCGCTCCAGTGCTCCGGGCTGTGTTGGTGGAGGTTTGACTTTCCCCTCCGTGCAACCTGCTTCCTTCCCCTTCTTTTCATAGGTGCCCCAAACTGTCCAGTGCCTGCCTCTGGGGAACCTAACTGGCAATGAACATCGTTGTCCATCTCCTAATTTTTCAGAGTATATTCATTTGTGTTGTGTCCAATTAACTAAACAGGGACTACATTTCTCCTAATTTTCTCCCCCTTGTGGTTCCAACTTAGAATTAGCCATGAGGGAAAATCTGTGCAAATTTGGAAGGTGCAAGTGATACAATAGCCCTTGTTACTGTTTGAGGTCAGCACAGGGTGGGGAGCGGCTACAGGTGGCAGGTGAGCCGCTAACACACACCCACCTTGCTGGCAGGCTGCCCAGGGCTGCTTCAGCCCTTCTGCGCTCTGGGACAGATGCACGGGCAGCTCCATCATGAGGGCACCTGGTTACCCAGATCACCCACATCCTAGAGACTGGAGGCAGAGGGAGACACAGGCAGATTGCAGCTCGTTGTGGGTTTCAGGTTGTCCTCGTGGGTCCTGGTTGTCCTTTCTCTTCCTCACTCCCATCTTCACAACTGCCAGTTGTGCTGACCTCAGACCCAAGCCCAGCCATGCAGGCAATAAATAGCCTTATATAGTCTGACCAGTTCCTCTAACTGTAGAAAGTCTAATCCCTGTAGTAGTTGCCTTTCTCCTGAATCCTAACGATTCAGTCATTATTGTTAGTTCCTCTATCCCTGGCTTTATTTTATCGGCTCTTAATAGTCCTTGGGTCCTTACTCTGTGGCGGAATGTTAACATCACCACCTTTCTCTTCTCTCTTTCTCCCTTCTTGTTTCTTCTATCAGCTATTTATTTTTACATTGTCAAGTGTGATAATATTGCATCCTGTTTGGAGACCCACAGTGAACTTTTCCCTTCATTGGCTAGCTTCCATTCTAAAAGTTATACACCCTCAGGGGTGGTGCCTGTAGCTCAAGGAGTAGGGCACCAGCCCCATATGCTGGAGGTGGCGAGTTCAAACCCAGCCCCGGCCAAAAACAGCAAAAATAAATAAATATAAATATAAAAAAAAAAAGTTATATACCCTCAAACAGCATTTAGAGCGATGTATACTGCAGGGGTAGAAGGACCCAAGGTTGGTGATGGCTATGATTGCCTTCCCTACAGGTCAAGAGCAGACACCTGTGCTACTCAAAGGATAATATTTTTAGCCCTGGTATCAAATAGACTTTCTCATTTTACGTGCCACCATTTGCTCACATATACCTTCCCTCCTATGTTGCTTCATTTGGGGGCCATGACCTTGTTGTTTAATGGTTTGGTTTTTTCTAGAGATTTAGATTGCTTTCTGTTTTCTACTTGGGTAAAGAAAACTAGGTCTTTCCCCTCATGGGATCATTTGGTTTCTTACTCATTTCATGCGCTGCACGGAATTCATCGTATTCTTGTAGAAGACTTCTGTTTGAGACTTGCTGGCATTTTGTTGGATGCCAATCTATTTTAAGGCTCACTACACAGCTTAGCTGTCATCCTGGGATTTCTTTTCTCTGGACTCCTAGGCTGATGCCACTCTTTCTTGTATTTTCACATTTACTCCTTTGCTCCCTTGATGTTCACTTTGGTTTTGCTGGAGAAGACTCTTATGCAGCTTGTCCATGAGGCACACAAGAGGGGACATGGCAAGTACTGACCAGGGATTGTGCGGCTTGGACAAGTTTCTAATCTCTTTACACTTCATTTTTTTTTTTTTTCCTAGAGACAGAGTCTCACTTTATCACCCTCGGTAGAGTGCTGTGGCATCACACGGCTCACAGTAACATCCAACTCCTGCGCTTAGGCGATTCTCTTGCCTCGGCCTCCCAAGTAGCTGGGACTACAGGCGCCCGCCACAATGCCTGGCTATTTTTTTGTTACAGTTTGGCTGGGGCTGGGTTTGAACTCACCACCCTCAGTATATGGGGCCGATGCCCTACTCACTGAGCCACAATGCTGCCCTCTTTACAATTCCTTTTCTTGAACTGAAAAGTGGGGATTGTGTCTTCCATCTCTTGGCGTTTCCATGAAGACTGTATTTGATAACGTTTGTGGATGGCTTGGCTCTGACTGCTGTGCCAATTTTGATTTATTTCCCTAATTAAGTCAATTTTTTGCTGAGAGATCTTAAGATGCTTTCATTGCCTGTGGAATAAAATTTGAATTCCTTAGCATGGTCCAAAGCCCCCCATAATTGGATTCCAGTTGACCTTTTCAGATTTATTCCTATCACTTCCTTCATGTACCTGCTGAACGCTTCACCCAGCACCTCTGTGTCTTCTGGTCGTCAGACCATGGCCCTCTCGTTCCTCCTGCCTGGAAAGCTTGTCCCCTGATCTCTGTGCATCCACACTCTACTTCTTTCCTAGTGCTTTCTCCACTGTACATACTTCCAACTCTAAGCAATCCTTGTCCTCTGGCTTTTATCCTCTACTGAGTATTACAGTTGTGGCCACACGCTTGGCTGGCCACCGGTGGATGGACCAAACTCTTTCAGTGTTTCTCTGCAGCTGGGGCAGCCACAGAGTCGGATGATTCTCTTTTTGCAGGCTGGGCAGAATCCAGGCAGCCTCCAGGCAACATTTTCAGAGGGCCAAAAAAACTACTGCTTTCTTCCTGTCTGTGGCCCTTGCCACTTTCTTCTCCCGTAGACAGTCCCACCCCAGGTAGGGCCAGCTTTACTTTTAGGGAAGTTCCCCTTTTGGTGAGATCTTATGGCTACCCGGAAAATGCTCTGCCATCAAATGTCTCTCCCACTGGGATTTAGTTAAAGGAACAAATTGCACATGGGAGGGGTATCACATTGAGTGTAATTTACTTTTAACACTAGTGTTCATTCACTTCCTCACTCTTGTGTTTATTCATCCATTCAATCCATAATTCTATAAACATATTAGATGACTCTAGTGTGCCAGGCACTGTGGAGGGCTTGGGGACACAAAAGGAAAGAATAAATCCCTACCCTCCAGGAAGGCACTCCCTATCCAGGTAAGAACCTGGACAGTTCCTTGGATGTTACATGAAGGAACCACAGAAAAAGGGAAGCCCCTTTGGCTCACTCAGTCTTATTCCCGGCAATTTCCATTCATTTTCAAGATAAGCATGGGGGTCACAGGAGAAGCATGGCCCAAGCCAGTGCTGTCCTCTTGGGCCCTATTCCTTAGTGTCCGGCCAGCCCAGTGACCCTGACCTGGGCTCATGCAGAGCACATCCAGCACTGTGGGGCAGTGCTTGGAGCCCTGTGCTTCTGAGCAGACACTGCAGCCTATTAAAGGCTGAATTCCATCTGGTGGTCACATTCTGGACTGGCTTCCCCACGGCAGACAAAGCTCCTTTTGTAGCCAGTAGGACCAAGGGAAGGGGAAGCTGAGTTCTTAATGTGGCCAACCAACTTCCAGCTTATATCAATAAATTCCTTCCTGGATCTTTTCAAAATCAAGTATAGCTAATGTAGAACTACAGGCTGTGGGGCTGTGGTTGCTGGCTGAGGCCTAGCACTGCCCACAGGCCCAGGTTCTCTTTGCCCTTGGCCAGAGCCTGCGCTGGGGTAAACCAGGGCTCAGGTTATGGGGCCTGGGCACTTTTCTAATTGGATTTTTGTACTGTCTGCCGTATCCTAGAGGAAGGCCATCCAGGGAGGCCGCTGCCACCCAAATCAAAGACCACAGGTTCTTGCAAGTGGCAGAATCCCTGGAGACAGCCAGTCCAGCTCTGTCATTTCACTGCAGGGGAGGGAGGAAGGGAGAGGAGGTCATTTGGTCTCATTATCTACAGAGATAGTGACTGGGCTGTGGCAAGACTCCAGACCAACTCGCTCTACACCCAGAATCCTTTTGCTTACACCAGGAATGGCTCTTCTGGAAATGTGTATGCTTCAACAGAAGGACAAAAGGAAGAGAGCGATTAGCTCTGCAGAGACAACTGATAGTGCTGGACCTTAAAGCAGCGGGATTCGGCTCACAGGCCAGGGACCCCCCTGGTTCTGTCCCCATCACACCACAGGCTTTGCTTAAATGTCATGCAGTTCTGCCCTGGAGGGCCCCTTTCTACTCGGCCAGACACCTGGCGGAAAGGCTCAGAATCCTGAAGCCCTGCATGTTGGTAGTATGTAAGCCCTTTTTTTTTTTTTGGAAACAGAGCCTCACCCTGGATAGAGTGCCGTGGCGTCACACAGCTTAATTCCGATTAACCTCCAATTCCTGGGCTCAAGCGAGTCTCCTGCCTCCGCCTCCCAAGTAGCTGGGACTACAGGCGCCCGCCACAACACCCGGCCATGTTTTGGTTGCAGCCGTCATTATTGATTGGGGGGCCCCGGGCTGGAGTCGAACCTGCCAGCTCAGGTGTACGTGGCTGGCGCCTTAGCCCGTTGAGCCACAGGCGCCGAGCCTGTAAGCCCTTTCTAAGAGCTAGCTGGTGTGAGCTTTGGAACAGCCCTGGGAGATATTATCATCCCATTTTATACATAAGGGAAGCGCAGGGGGAGAATGCAATTTCCCTAAGATCACACAACCAGTGGAAGGGAGAGCTGCATCTGAAACTCATGTCTGAGGCCTGGCACTGCCCACAGACCCAGGTTCCCTTTGCCCTTGGCCAGAGCCTGCTCTGGGGTAAACCAGGGCTCACGTTATGGTTTAAATGACCCAAATCCTGTTCTTCTTTTTTTTTTGTACCATGAGAAAGTATGAAAAAATGCTTTGAAAATTGTAAAGCTGTACACGGTAGAAGATTTTAATTACTCCATTGCCACCAGTGCCACAAATGCCATCACTATCACCATAACAACCACTACTACCACCACCACTGTCTATGCCATAACCACCAGCCCAACTATCATCAGCACCATCACTTTCACCACATCATTGTCCCCACAACATCAGTATTACTGTCGCCAATGCCATCTCCTCCATCACCATCTTTACTATTGCTACCTTCAAAGCTAAAACTTGAGCCTCTTTGTATACCTGAAGCCTCAGAACTCTTTCAAAGTTAAGTGCTTGGAACAGATTCAGTAAAACCAGGCCCTTGGTGTTCAAAGTGTGGTTCATGGACCAGCAACATTAGCATCCCCTGGGAGCTTGTTAAAAAAGATTGAATCTTAGTCTTCACTCCAGACTCTACTCAGTAGAACCCTAATTTCCATTTTAACAATTTATAATAATATTCTCTACTTTTTAACAATATTCTCTACTCAGTAGAACCATAATTTCCATTTTAACAATTTATCCAAGTAGTTCACATGCATATACATGCATAAATAAGCATATACATGCAAAAAATATATATATTTTTTTGAGATAAGGTCTGGCTCTCTTGCCCAGGCTAAAGTGCAGTGGTGTTATCACAGCTCACTGAAACCTTGACTCTCTCAGCTCAAGTGGTCCTCCCTCCTTACCCTCCCAAGTAGCTGGGACTACAGGTATTCACAGCTGTGAAGTATTATTATTATTATTATTTTCAACAAGCTTTTATTGAGTATTTTCTTTATACAAGTTAGTCTGCAAGGCATTGGCTTTAGAGATAATTGCCATTGCTGGGGCGTGGGTAGATAGATTATTGCTAAGTGGAGACAAGGTATTTTGTGGTTGGTTAATTCCGAACATGGTAGAGCCATTGGCAATAATGGAAGAATTCATGAAGGAGTACATTGATCTGAATCTTGAAGAAGATAAATTTATTTGGGGTTGAGAATGAGAAATATAGGTTTGAGAGAGAGATAATGATAATTTCACCCTGTAGCAATTTATTTTTTTTTATTTTTACATATACATGTGTTAATTAGGTTTCCACTTTTTGCCTTCACAGAATTTAAAAGGCTAAAAATTTAATAACAATACCAATGTTTAAGATAAGGACTAGAAACAAAAACCACATAAAGAATGAACAAAGATAAATACATTCAGAAAAGAAAACAGACAATTACTGCATTGAAATATTAAGCAATATTAATAATAATAATGCCAAGAAAGTAACATTCACATTGTCAAATAAGACATTATAGTGTGCTTTGATTGTGAAGCTCAGTATGAAGTCATCAGTTAACTTCTTATTTTTTTCCAAAGTCTCAAAAAATAGACAACTAATATTATATAAATAAAAGTAAAGGAGAGTTTCAAAAAATAGATCATGCCAAATCTTATAGACAATAGAAAAAGAAGAAATATTTCAAAATCATTCTACTTGATCTGGATACACCTGATAT
>CAUYON010127312.1:0-27591 GCA_963573935.1 Arctocebus calabarensis | reverse complement strand
TCCCAGCTACTCGGGAGGCTGAGGCAAGAGAATCGCTTAAGCCCAAGAGCTGGAGGTTGCTGTGAGCAGTGTGACGCCACGGCACTCTACCCAGGGCAATAAAGTGAGACTCTGTCTCTACAAAAAAAAAAAAAAAAATAGCCTGGCGCCTGTAGTCCCAGCTACTTGGGAGGGCTGAGGCAAGAGGATCACTTAAGCCCAAGAGCTTGAGGTTGCTGTGAGCTGTAACTGCCATGGCATTCTAGGCATTCTACTGAGGGCAACATAGTGAAACCTGTCTCAAAAAAAAAAAAATTAGCCATGTGCTGCTAGTCCCAGCTATTTAGGAGGCTGAAGAAGGAGGATTGCTTGAGACTTAGAGTTGGAGGCTATAGTGAGCTATGATGACACTGCTGCACTTCTGTTGAAGAACTTGGATATTTGAAAATGCTGAAAAACTCCGGGGTCCCTCTAGACCTCTAGAACCAGGTTGAATGGCAGGAGCTTAGCACTCCGTGTCTCCCATATCCTCTGAAGGGACTGACCCTGGCCCAGGCCCAGTGGGTGATTCTGAGACATGTTTCTCTCAGGGGGCCTTTATAGAGCTGGGGAAAAGATGGTAGCTATTTGGCCAGAGGGAAACTTTTGCTCACTGGTAGCAGGGACCTACAGAATGGACACTCTCAGCCACACTCTCAACCCACACCCTCACCCATATTCTCACACTCTTGTCCACACCACACTCTGCGGACTCCAGGGACCCACAGGCCTCAGCCTCAGTATGGCCTGTCACTGGCCATAGCTGGGGCAGTCCAGCTTCCCTTCAGACCCAAGGCCACAAGCCGAAGGAGAAGCAGAGGAGGGAGGGTTCCAGAAAGGCTAACCTCCCTGGAAGGCTGCCTGGGACGGAGGGAGCACAGGAAGGGCAGCCCAGTGCTTGGGGCAAACCCAATACAGCCACCCTGTCACCTCTGCGGATTCAGGGCTACAAGAGCCTCACCTTAGCCACTCAGCCCCAGCTTGTAGCCAGGAGGCTTGGGGGAAGTCCTGATCGGTCATACAGTAAGTGAGGAACTGGCCGGAACCTGCGGCCTGGCTCCCCAAACTATAGGACTTTTTCCCTCTTCAGCAGCTGAGGGGGTGGCTGGCGAGCAAAGAAATGCACAGATCTTCAAAAAGCCTCTTTCCTAAGGCTCCAGCCTGGGACTCTGCACTTAAGAAGCCAACATATCAAAACAATGAGACATGAACAAAACAAACAGGCTCAGCGCCTGTGGCTCAAAGGGCTAAGGCGCCAGCCACGGACACCTGAGCTGGCAGGTTCGAATCTAGCCCAGGCCTCCAAATGACAATGATGGCTGCAACCAAAAAATGGCTGGGCATTGTGGCGGGCGCCTGTGGTCCCAGCTACTTGGGAGGCGGAGGCAGGAGACTCACTTGAGCCCAGGAATTGGAGGTTGCTGTGAGCTGTGATGCCATGGCACTCTACCTAGGGCAATAGCTTGAGGCTCTGTCTCAAAACAAACAAACAAACAAACAAACAAACACAGCCTGTTGCTTTTGTCTGTGGCTGGAGCTCTACCAAGCTGGGGCAAATCTGACAAAACCCCAGAGCCTAGGCCTGAGCTGCTGCTGAAGTCTCCTGACCTTATGGCGTCTCACATGTTCACAGTGACCAGTATACTCACTCTACACCATGTCCCAGGTGAGGCAAAGGGACTCTTCATTGTCCATCTAGGTCAGGGTTTCTCAACCTCACCACTAGTGGAATTTGGGGTAGGAGTTGTGTGGGGTTGTCCTGCGTGTGGTGTGATGCTCAGCTGCAGCTCTGGCCTCCACCCACTAAGTGCCTAGCAACATTCCTAAACTGAAACAAAAATATCTCCAGGACATTGACAAATGTGCCCTGGAGGGCAACATCGAAGCCCTGGTTGAGAACCAATGCTCTAGTTCCATTCTTCCCTCCTTCTTTAGTGATAACATTTGGGGGCTGGGGGCAGAGTCTCGCTTTGTCACCCTCAGTAGAGTGCTATGGTATCGTCACTCACAGCAACCTCTAACTCTTGGGCTCAAGTGATTCTCTTGCCTCAGCCTCCCTAGTAGATTGGACTACAGGCACCCGCCACAATTTCTAGGCTATTTCTAGAGACAAGGGCTTGCTCTAGCTCAGGCTGGTCTTGAACTCCTGAGTTTCAGAGTGCTAGGATTACAGGCATGAGCCATTAGTGATAAGATTTTTTTTACTTGCAGGGCGGTGCCTGTGGCTCAGTGAGTAGAGCACCAACCCCATATACAGAGGGTGGCGGGTTCAAACTTGGCTCTGGCCAAACTGCAACAAAAAGTAGCCAGGCGTTGTGACGGGTACCTGTAGTTCCAGCTACTCGAGAGGCTGCGGCAAGAGAATCACCTAAGCCCAAGAATTGGAGGTTGCTGTGAGCTGTGATGCCATTGCACTCTACTGAGGGCGACAAAGTGAGATTCTGTCTCTAAAAAAAAAAAAAGATTTTTTTACTTGCAGCTGGCACATAGTCATCAGGGCAAAAAAACCAAGAAGCTACCAGACCACTCTTGCCAGGTATGGCTACGTGACCAAGCTCTGGCCAGTGAGATACAGAAGTGCAACTTCTTTTTTTTTAGACAGAGCCTCAAGCTGTCACCCTGGATAGAGTGCTGTGGCACCACAGCTCACAGCAACCTCCAATTCCTGGGCTCAAGCGAGTCTCCTGCCTCCGCCTCCCAAGTAGCTGGGACTACCGGTGCCTGCCACAACGCCCGGCCATTTTTTGGTTGTAGCTGTCATTGTTGTTTGGTGGGCCTGGGCTGGATTCGAAACCGCCAGCTTAGGTGTACGTGGCTGGCGCCTTAGCCCGTTGAGCCACAGGCACCAAGCCTCTTTATTTTTTAAATTACTGTAATATGATAAGGTATTCACCCTGGCCCCTGTTTATTGATGTCTTAGGTCTGGAGCATCAAGTGTTTAGAAACTTTGTAGTGACATCTGTGAAGGCAGTATAATCTGGCAATAAGCCATTGTATAGATGGAATAGTGTCAGGATTAAATCTGTACCACCTATTTGGTACTTCTGCTGATCAGTTTTTTGCCATTAATCTGGGGAATGCAGGAGCAGATATTGGAGACACGATAATAAGTTTTCTAGTTGTGTCGTGTGCCTTAGGGATAACTAGGGTAGCATATCTAGTGACATTGGTATATTATATTTGGGAAGTAAACGTAGAATTTAATCCTGAGAAATGAAATGCTTGAAGTCAGAGCAGCTTCAGTGAATGGCATGAGATGACTTCCAGAAATTGTAAGAAATACCAACATGTTAGGTGTAGACAGGATGGGAATCCAGCAAGGAAATTAAGAAACAGTGGCCACTGGGGTGTTGCCTGTGGCTCAAAGAGTAGGGTGCCAGCCCCATATACTGGAGGTGGCGGGTTCAAAGCCGGCCTCGGCCAAAAAAAAAAGAAAAAAGAAAAAGACACAGTGACCAGAATGGTAGGAGAGATGGTATAAAGAAAAAGAACACTTTTTTTCTTCTTCTTCTTTTTTTTTTTTTTTTGTAGAGACAGAGTATCACTTTATCGCCCCCGTGGCGTCACACAGCTCACAGCAACCTCCAACTCCTGGGTTTAGGTGATTCTCTTGCCTCAGCCTCCTGAGTAGCTGGCTACAGGCGCCTGCCACAACGCCCAGCTATTTTTTTGTTTGTTTTGCAGTTCGGCCGAGGCTGGGTTTGAACCCGTCACCTTTGGTATATGGGGCTGGTGCTCTACTCTCTTTTTTTCTTCTTTTTGAGAGAGAGTCTCCCTATGTCACAGTTGGTAGAATGCCATGGCGTCTCAGCTCACAGCAACCTCAGACTCTTGGGCTTAAGCAATTCTCTTGCCTCAGCCTCCTAGGTAGCTGGGACTACAGGTGCCCGTTTATTTTTTAGAGACAGTCTCACTCTGGCTCAGGCTGGTCTTGAACCTTTGAGCTCGAGAAGTCCATCTACCTCGGTCTCCCAAGTGCTGGGATTATAGGCATGAGTCACCGAGCCCGACCCAAGAACATGTATTAATTGAAATGTGTTTTGCCACTTGTTTGATTTCAGGCAAATTTTAAAATCTTTCTGAACCTCTGATAACACCTACCTAGAAAATTGATTGGACTAAATGGAATGATGGGATAAATAGTATAGGACCTGGATCATAGAACTCAGAACGTCTTTCTTTCTTTTTTTTTTTAAGGAGACAAGATCTCACTTTGTTATCTATGCTAGAGTGAAATAGCTTGATCATAGGTCACTACAGCCTTGAACTCCTGGGCTCAAGTGATCCTCCTGCCTTAGCCCCTGAGTAGCTAGAACTATGGCCATGAACCACCATTCCTAGCTAATTAAAAAAATTTTTTTTTCTTTTTGGAGATGGGGTCATTGTTGGTCCAGGGCTGGTCCTACACTTTTGGCCTCCAGTGATTTTTTCCTGCCTTAGCCTCCTGAAGTGCTAGGATTATAGGTGTGAGCCACCGAGACTAGACTTTGAAAACGTTTTTAATGGCTTATTCCAACTGTTCTCGTAGTGTATTGCAGGAAGAAAATTGTTGATAGCAGAAGAGAAAATAGTTGAGGTGTGTGTTTCTTAGTAATTCAAATTTTAGAGCTACCAGTGGAAATCTGAATTATGGCATGGCAAAAAATAGACTTTTTTAGCCATTGCTACTATGGAGTTTTGGTTTTATTCTGTAAGCTCTTATTAGGCATATGTTGGGTATAAGAGACACGATAGTTTATACAGGGTTAAAAGGAAAAATATGAAAGAGGGAGAGCTCATAATTTAGTAATTCAGTCATCTGAACAACTGTTCAATTAAATGTGTGAATGATAACATAAAGATACGTAAGGATGTTGTGTGAGAAGTGCAAGACTGGTAGACTGATAGGAAGCATAGGACTCATAGAAGAGGTATTATTATTATTTGAGACAGACCCCTCAAGCTGTTGCCCTGGGTAGAGTGCTGTGGCATTACAACTCACAGCAAACTCCAAATCCTGGGCTTAAGGGATTCTCTTGCCTCTGCCTCCCAAGTAACTGGGACTACAGGTGCTCGTCACAATGCCCAGCTATTTTTGGTTGCAGCTGTCATTGTTGTTTGGTGCCCGGGCTGGATTCTAACCCGCCAGCTCAGGTGTGTGTGGCTGGCGGGTTAGAGCTGCTTGAGCCACAAGCGCCAAGTCTAGAAGAGTTTTTATTTAAGCTGACTGAGCCTTGAAGCATGGTTAATAAGGTGCAGTAGGTTGGAGAACATCTTCAGGTAGAGGAAACGGCTTAAGAAGAAAAAAAAAGGAATGGAGTACATGATATGTTTGGAAACTATAGGTAGTGGAAAGTGGCTAGGAGGTTTTTCAGGAAGTAAGTTGGGGCTATGTTGTAGAAGGCTTTGAAATTCTCACTATAGACTTTGGATTTTCTGAGATGTCATCAAGAGTTTCGAAGTAGAGGGAAGATGATTTCAGAATTAAGATACGATTTTTTGTTTCAAAAGTATACTTACTATCTTAACATTCATGTGTGTAGAAAAGAATGTGAACAGATACATGCCATGCCAGATTATTAACATAATAATGGCAGCAGAGAGACACATTAGCAAAATGCTGGGTGAAATACAAGAGAGATGAGGATCAGAGCTAGGAAAGTGACAAATAAGAATAAAGATATTAAAGAAGGGTGGTGCCCGTGTCTCAAAAGAGTAGGTCGCCAGCCCCATATACCAGCGGTGTCGGGTTCAAACCCGGCCCCAGTCAAAAACTGCAAAAAAAAAAAAAAAAAAAATTTAAAGAAGTAGGCTTGATTTAGTATAATTAGATGTTGGGGGTAAGATTGGTAAGAGCAATAACTAGTACTGATAACTTTAACTGAAATAGTTGATGGTAGGTCAGAGAAGCAGGATGGGGTGTAGATTCCTTTCCTTATTTGTGAATATTTTATGTGAGGTCTCTGCATCTGTATAAACCCTATTAGAAAGGTTAATGGGATAAGCTGAGCTGCTCATTAGTCAGTGAGCAGACATACTGAATGCTCACTGTAGGAACTGTGCTGGGTCCTGAGAAGAGAAAACAACGAACAAGACTGAATATGCTTAATGGCTGCAGTGACCATGCAATTTATTGTCCAATCTGCAACATGCTGGAGAGTGAAAAAGGGTGCTAAAAATGATTGTGTAATTTGTAATACAAATATTTGAAAAATTTTTAATTTTTTTATTTTGAGACAGTCACACTTTCTCACCCTGGGTAGAGTACTGTGGCATCATAGCTCACAGCAATCTCAAACTCCTGTGCTCAAGTGATTCTCTTACATCAGCCTCCCAAGTAGCTGGGACTATAGGTACCCACCACTATGCCCAGCTATTTTTTTTTTTTTTTTTTTTTTGAGACAGAGCCTCAAGCTGTCACCCTGGAGAGAGTGCTGTAGCATCACAGCTCACAGCAACCTCCAATTCCTGAGCTCAAGCGAGTCTCCTGCCTCTGCCTCCCAAGTAGCTGGGACTATAGGCGCCCACCACAACGCCCGCCCATTTTTTGGTTGCAGCCTTCATTGTTCTTCGGCGGGCCTGGGTTGGATTCAAGCCCACCAGCTCAGGTATACATCGCTGGCGCCTTAGCCCGTTGAGCCACAGGCGCCAAGCCAATTTCCAACTATTTTTAGAAATGGGGTCTTCCTCTTGGTCAGGCTGGTCTTAAATTCCTGAGCTCAGGCAATCTACCTGCCACAGCCTCCCAGAGAGGTAGGATTGCAGGCATGAGCCACCACGCCTGACCTAACATGTTGAAATATTTTATAGATGTGTTTTTATCTATGAAATAATTTTTTTAAGTAATTATTTCCTTTTTTTTTTTTTTGAGACAGAGCCTCAAGCTGTCACCCTGGGTAGAGTGCTATGGCATCACAGCTCACAGCAACCTCCAATTCCCAGGCTCAAGCGAGTCTCCTGCCTCTGCCTCCCAAGCAGCTGGGACTGCAGGCAGCTGCCACAACGCCCGGCCAGTTTTTTGGTTGCAGCCGTCATTGTTGCCTGGCGGGCCTGGGCTGGATTCGAACCCTCCAGCTCAGGCGTACGTGGCTGGCGCCTCAGCCCGCTGAGGCACAGGCGCCGAGCCAAAGTAATTATTTCCTTAAAATGAAACTATTTATTTATTTATTTATTTATTTTTTTGAGACAGAGCCTCAAGCTGTCACCCTGGATAGAGTGCTTTGGCATCACAGCTCACAGCAACCTCCAATTCCTGGGCTCAACCAAGTCTCCTGCCTCCGTCTCCCAAGTAGCTGGGACTACAGGCACCCGCCACAATGCCCGGCTATTTTTTGGTTGCAGCCGTCATTGTTGTTTGGGGGGGGCGGGCCCAGGCTAGATTCGACCCTGGTGTATGTGGCTGGCGCCTGTGGCTCAGCGGCTAAGGCGCCAGCCACGTACACCTGAGCTGGTGGGTTCGAATCCAGCCCAGGCCGCCAAACAACAATGACAGCTGCAACCAAAAAACGGCTGGGTGTTGTGGCGGGCACCTGTAGTCCCAACTACTTGGGAGGTGGAGGCAAGAGACTCTCTTGAGCCCAGGATTTGGAGGTTGCTGTGAGCTGTGATGCCACAGCACTCTATCCAGGTGACAGCTTGAGGCTTTGTCTCAAAAAAAAAAAAAGTACTGTGTGTTTGTTAAAAACATGCCCCAGGCAAAATTATTCTTCATGCATATTTATGTTTCTTCAGCTGTCTGTATCTCTAATACTCTGTCCCTTGTATTTTTCTGAAGACTGTTTTTTCCCAGTATGGCTGTATTTATTTAGTAGAGCTTTCTATAGTCTTCTCAGTTATATTTTATAGTGGATAAATTAGAAATTACTGACATTTTTATTTGGCACTTTGTTGTTTACAAGCTTTAATTTTTAATAATTGTAATTTGCCAAAGACTTCAAAATCTGAATTTTTTTTTTTGAAACAGAGTCTCACTATGTCACCCTCAGTAGAGTGCGGTGGCGTCACAACTCATAGCAACCTCAAACTCTTAGGCTTCAGTGATTGTCTTGCTTCAGTCTCCCGAATAGCTGGGACTACAGGCGCTTGCCACAACATCTGGCTATTTTTTTGTTGCAGCTATTCATTGTTGTTTAGCTGGCCTGGGCTGGGTTTGAACCTGCCATCCTCAGTGCATATGACTGGTGCCATAACCACTATGCTATGAGCACCAAGCCAATTTTCTTTTTGGCACTTGAATTCATTGACTACTTTAAACATTTCCAAGTGAGTTTTTTAAAATGTAAACAAAAACCGGAAGATTCATTTATAAAAAAAGTTTAATACTACTGTAAGGCACTTAGGTTGATTTATAAAGTTGTTCTTTAAAGGCTCAAACATTTCCAAACTATGATTGATGACATATAACAGAGAGAAAGCACACACTGCCACTCATTTCCAATAGAACCATCATTGTTGACCACTTCCCTGCATTGACCACTTACTTAAGTTGACCTGATTTTCATAGAGTGGACATGCACCACATGTACATACCAGTAGAATAGGCCAGTTCTTTTTTTTGAGGAAGAGCCTCAAGCTGTCACCCTGGATAGAGTGCTGTGGTATCACAGCTCACAGCAGCCTCCAATTCCTGGGCTCAAGCGAGTCTCCTGCCTCCGCCTTCCAAATAGCTGGGACTACAGGTGCCCACGACAACACCTGGCCATTTTTTGGTTGCAGCTGTCATTGTTGTTTGGCGGGCCTGGGCTGGATTCGAACCCACCAGGTTAGGTGTATGTGGCTGGAGCCTTAGCTTTTTGAGCCACCGGCGCCGGGCCTATGTCTGCATTTTTATATCTAGAGTATCTTTCATTTGGTAAAATGTTGCAGCCTTTTTGCATGTAGTTATGAATAACCTGCATTCCACAATCATCTCAAGCATGTATTTTTTGTTCCATAGTTTTTCTCTTTTTTGGCTTAGCAGGAATTTTTTTTTTTTTTTTTTTTGAGGAAGAGCCTCAAGCTGTTGCCCTGGGTAGAGGGCTGTGGCATCACAGTTCACAGTAACCTCCAACTCTTGGGCTCACACAGTTCTCCTGCCTCAGCCTCCCGAGTAGGACTACAGGTGCCCGCCACAACGTCCGGCTAAGGAGCATTGTTTTTACTGTGATACTCTACTCCACCAGAATTTATATTCTTATCATTACTCAAATGAAAGTTTTATCTTCAGTATTATATATTTTGTAATGGAATTTACAGTGACATTCTCAGTAATATCAGATGTTTTACCTTCGATGGAATGAACCAAAGCTAAAATAACTACTGTATTACCTTTTTTTTTTTTGAGGCAGTCTCACTTTGTCACACTCAGAAGAATGCCGTGGCATCATAGCTTACAGCAATCTCAAACTCTTGGTCTCAAGCAATTTTCTTCCCTCAGCCTCTCAAGTAGCTGAGATTACAGGGGCGTCCACCACAACGCCAGCTATTATGAAAGATGGGGGCTCAGGCTGGTCTCAAACCTGTGAACTCAGGCATTCCATCTGCCTCAGTCTCCCAGAGTGCTAGGATTACAGGTGTAAGCCACCACACCCAGCCTTGTATTACTTTCTGAATTAAATATTGGTATTTCAGATTTGCTTCACATTATTGTTATCACTTAGAGTGCATTACTATCTAAATGGCTTATTGCAAAGTACATAGATCAGTTGTAGATAAACACTATGATAAACAAAAAATACCTATGATAAACAAAAAGATGATCCTTGTAGCAAAAGCATTTTTATTATCTCTGTGTTCTCTGTGAAAGGATTGCTGGTGCACATTTCACATGTGTATGTAATTTTTATTTTTTCCCCACTAATCCCACTGATGATGGCCTGATAGCTTCTTGTTGACTGAGGCTTTGGCCATCAGACAGATGACTGGCAGGGGCAGCAACCTCATACATTGTCCTCTTACTACACTTGTTATCAGCTTGTATTTTCCATAAGGAAAATGTCACTTATTTCAGATTTATAAAGGGTTGGAAAAGGAAGCAGGCTATCAGTGGCTATCTTAATCACAGGTTTAAAGTGATAATTGTTTACAATGCACATGAGTATTAGGTAAGACCTTGTCATAAGTTAGAAGTACCAATTTATTGTTTACCAGACCCTCTCCACTTATTTTAGTGCACCTTACTTAAAAATGTCAAGTCTGAGCTGGACTTGGTAGGCTCATGCCTCTAATCCTAGCATTCCGGGAAGTTGAGGCGGGAGAATTGCTTGAAACCAACTTGAGCAAGAACAAGACGTAAATTTCTGCAAAATAGAAAAATTGGCTAGATGTGGTGGTATGTACTTGTAGTTACTGGAGTGGCTGAAGCAAGAGGATTGCTTGAGCCCAGGAGTTTGAGGTTGCAGTGAGCTATGATGGTGCCACTGCACTCTAGCTGTGACTGTGTCCAAAAGAAGAAAGAAAAAGTAAAGTCTGAGACAGATTTTTACAGCATGTTGGGAAACATCAATCCCAAAAGAAGTTCTAGTCCAGCGGTTCTCAACCTGTGGGTCGCAACCCCTTTGGGGGTCAAACGACCCTTTCATAGGGGTTGCCTAAATACATCCTGCATATCAGATATTTATATTATGATTCATAACAGTAACAAAATTACAGTTATGAAGTAGCAATGAAAATAATTTTATGGTTGGGGGGTCACTGCAACATGAGGAACTATATTAAGGTCATTTAATACTGTTGAGGCATTAAGAAGGTTGAGAACCACTGTTCTAGTCAGACAGATTTATGGTCACCATACTTGAAGCAGAGTTTACTGGGGATGATATACACTATATTCATCAAACGGAAACACCAAACCAGAATAATTCTCTAGTTAGATAGGTGGTATAAGGGGAAAATATTGTGAATTCAGAATAAACAAATGTTACTCTCTTTTTTGTTTTTTTTTGGAGACAGAGCCTCAAGCTGTCACCCTGGAGAGAGTGCTGTAGCACCATAGCTCACAGCAGCCTCCAATTCCTGGGCTCCAGGGGGTCTCTTGCCTCCTCCTCCCAAGTAGCTGGGACTACAGGCGCCCGCCACAAGGGCTGGCCATTTTTTGGTTGCAGCCATTATTGTTGTTTGGTGAGCCCGGGCTGGATTCAAACTCGCCAGGTCAGGTGTACGTGGCTGGCGCCTTAGCCCTTTGAGCCACAGGCGCTGAGCCAGCGTTTTATTTTTGTTGAAATCTTTTTTCTGCCAAAAAAGGCATTAGACAGACTATTGACAGGACATGGTTAATTTGCTTTGTGAGTTTGAGCAAGTCATTTAACCTTTCTGCCTTTTTGTCTATAAATTGGGCAAGTTTGAGAAATGTGTTTGTGTTATCCTCTTAACTCTAGTTAACATATGGACTGAGTTTTGCTGAATCATTTTCTCAGACTATGTGGGTGAAGCTTAATTAAAACCAGCTAAGCAAACTTAATGACACCTCATGCCTCTTCTGTAGAAGTCAAGAAGGAGTTGTTTCTTCTTTTTTTTTTACGTAAAATTTTTTCCCCATCTGGGACATCTATTGTATCAGTTCATGTAAGTTATCTATTCACTGAGGAAAGAATACAGTACACTATAGCTTGGGATGCACTCCTTCAGTTTTAGTGGCAATTTGAATTTAAGAATTTCTGTTTGGCCTTGAGTTTCTCTACAATCTCATACATATTTTACAAAATTTTAGCTGATAATACTTTGTTAGTGTCTAATATAGCCTTTTTGCTCTCTAAATAGCATTGATGTGCTTTTGAATTTTTATGTGCCTAAAGTGGACTTTAATGGAGGTAGTTCTCATTTCTGCAGTAGAATCATGGTTGAAGCTAGTGGTCTGGTCAGCAGTAGCAGGTGCCTAGCTAGTTGCATCAGTAAAACTGCATCTTTGTTTCTAGTAAAAAAAATTATCCTGACTGTCCAGAAATAATGTTGGATTGTAGTGTTTTCGTGGTTTGTAGATTTTTGTTTTTGTATAATATAAACTTCTTGAAGCATACCTTGAGAAATGATAGTAAGACATTTGAAAAACTTGAACCACAGATAATTTTAGTGATAATAGTCTTGGTTTGGGGGAGCTGTACTTCTGTGTGTCAGTCTTACATTTGTCTTCACTCTGTGTTTCTGTTTTTTTGAGCTATAATATATAGCTATATGTTTTTGTTTTTTTTTTTTTTGAGAAAGAGCCTCAAGCTGTCACCCTGGGTAGAGTGCTGTGGCATCACAGCTCATGGCAATCACCAATTCCTGGGCTCAAGTAAATCTCTTGCCTCCGCCTCCCAAGTAGCTGGGACTACAGGCCACAGCACCTGGCCATTTTTTGGTTGCAGCCGTCGTTGTTTGGCGGGCCTGGCCTGGATTCGAACCCGTCAGCTCAGGTGTACATGGCTGGCGCCTTAGCCCGTTGAGCCACAGGCGCTGAGCCTATTTTTTTCTTTTTTAAAGACATGAGGTCTTGCTGTGTTGCCAAGGCTAGATTCAGTCTACCTGCTTCAGCCTCCCAAGTAAAAGGCTACAGGCATGTACTACCATGCTTGGCTATTACATATTTAATCTAGAGTAATTTGGAACTGAAGTTATTCATTCTTGGCTTTATCACTGGGTTTGACTTTTGTGGCCTAAAGTTTCTGGCTCTCTGAGTTTGACTTCTTGGATTTCCCCCAAAGATTAAAAGAATTTGCTTTTGGCTTTTCTAGGAAGTTCAGGAATTAGAGCTTGCTGGAGTAGGATAGATTTGAGAGCTCAATAGGAAATGATGGGAAAAGTCTAGATTAAATCAAATAGTTGTGGGATTTGAGCAAAGTAATATTAAATTTGGTTTTCTCTATTTTTTACCTGCTTTAAAATAGAGGTATGTAAATTTTTATAATCATTTAAAATGACTATCTTTTTAAATTTCAGGTTTTTTCTTTTTGAAATTGAGTTTTGTTTGTTTTATAATACTTGATATAGCTTAGGAGAAATTTTATAAAAGTATTTTTCTTACGAGCTTTGCATAATGTTGTGAAGAGGGAAGATAGGTAACTTATTATTTTACTGATAAGGATGCAAGAGTATAATGGCCTACCTTTGACAAAGATACCAGAGCCAGGTCTTTAGTTAGGGTGATGTAAAGCTTTGTAATTAGAAACATTTGGATTTGGTTGGGGTTTTTTTTGGCTCCACTTTAATCTGTTTAAAAAATATCTTGAGATTATTGCAGAGAGCAAATGAAATACATAATGGAAATATCCAATTGTATGGACATGTAAATTTTCAACAAATGTTAGTATACTTCAGTGGTTTCCAGGACGTTAATCACCACAGACCATCACTTAAGGGGATTTTTTTGACTAAAGGATGTTTTTGACCAGAAGATCAAACTTTTCATAATAATTCTCAGACATTATTTGCCTTTTTTTTTTTTTTAACATGTTGACACTTTCACTGATGTTGCAGAAACAATGGTATATAAAATTGTCAGTCTGAGCATAAATCAGGACAGTGGAACCAAGCTGGACTGGTCGTTGTATTCACCACCATTGAACTCACAGTGGGAAAAAAATGAAAATAATTTCACTTATGAATGTGCTTGAAACAAAAAGTTTTATTAAATCTTGACTCTTGAGCACATATCATTTTTTTGTGTGACAAAATGAGAAGTAAAGAAAAAGCACTTCTGAAATTGTTTGAATTGGCCACTATTTTTATGAAACACCATGTATCCTTGAAAGAATAGTGGGTAAACTATTATTGTTAAGATTTAGAATTTTGTTGAATGAAGTGATGGTATTTTTTGCCAATGATACAATTTATGCCTTTAAAATTAGAATTTTGGAAAGTTTATGTCTACCTGTGTGTGACAGCTTTCTAGTAATTAAAGATAATCCTGACGAAGTCTGTAGTAATAATGAATATGACTTTTCTCATATTGTGTACTGAAGTATGTCAACATTTGGAAGAACTATGTAACTTAATGAACCATTACTTTTTAAATGACTGATACATAGATATAAAATTGTGCACAGGTAAAAAGACTCTTTAAAGGTGTATAATTGATAGATTTTAATTTAATAGAATGTGAGAAGTTCATTGATGACAGTTTGAAATTCCACATTGCAATTAACTTTTGAGAAAATAACCATTTGTTGACTTTGTAATGTTGAAGATTATTTTCTCCTAAAAGACTCCATTTTTCTAGCAGCTTATCTGTGTACAACTAGGTATCTTCCTTCATATGTTTCATCAGCCAAAGTAGCATATTATAACAAACTAAGTGTAGAAACATATATAATCCAAGGGTCATTTGTAAAACTGTAAAATCATGCCACTCATTTCACTAAGGTTTGCTTTTGTGAAAATACAATATCTTTTTTATAAAAAATATTATTTATGTTAACCTGCTATGAGTTTGTTATTTAAAAAAAAACCTTAATAAATACTTACATTTTTCTTAGCTTTAATTTCTTTTCTTTTTTTTTTTTCTTTTTTTTTTTTTTTTTTGGAGACAGAGTCTTACTATGCCGCTCTTGGTAGAGTGCTGTGGCATCTGAGCTCCAACTCTTGGATTTAAGACATTCTCTTGCCTCAGCCTCCCAAGTAGCTGGGACTATAGATGACCCCCACAATACCTGGTTATTTTTTGTTGCAGTTGTCATTGCTGTTTAGCTGGCCCGGGCCGCGTTTGAACCTGCCACCCTTGTTGTGTCTGGCTGGTGCTGTAACCACTACGCTACTGGCACCAAGCCAGCTTTAATTTCTAATATGTAAATATTATTAATATAACCAACATAAGCAAAAGTTCACTAGGACCTTGGGTAATTTTAAGGGTGTAAAGGGTGCAAACACAAAGTTTTGCAAAATGGTGAACCTCTTTCACTGCTTCTGTGTAATAGGTTTGGCATAGGTTTTAGTGATGAGATAAACCTGAGAGTAAAAGATTTGGCATGTTTTGTTAGTATATCATCAGAAAGCCAGAACTCACTCTAGGTTTGATTTTGGAATAGAGTTAATTTTTTTTAATTAAATCTTAGCTGTGTACATTAGAGCAATCATGGGGTACAATGTGCTGTCTTCATATACAATCTGCAACATTTTCATTAAAACTGTTTAACATAGCCTTCATGGCACTTTCCTACTTATTGTATGAAGACATTTGTATTCTCCATTTAGTAAGTTTCATCTGTACAGAATAGAGTTAATTTTAAAAGTAGAGAAGGCAAAAACTGTTCTTCTCATTGCTGCTTCTGGTAAATTGTTGGGCTGTCACCATGGTGGCACTGGGCTCTCTACCATTGTGCTGCCTGTGGGCTGGAGCTTTCGGCACTGATTCTGTGTAGCTGCCACTGGTGCCAGATGGCTTTTCTTTTCTTCTGCTTTTTTATTTCTTGCCAGTGCCTTCCATTTGCAGAACCTAGCCACTACCCAGATTGCAAGAGAGACTGGGATCTGTAGTTTGTAGGCTTTCAGACCTGGCAGTAATAGCATAATGATATAGGATAGTTTATGGTTGTATATTATGCTTCCAGAGAAGGCAGTACACAAGATAGACACTTGCCTTTACTAACTTGGTTTATAGTCCAGTCCAGAAGGAGAGACTAACACAAAATGAAAAGTGAAAAGATAAGAGTAATATATGGTATAATGGTACCAAAAAAAGTCACTTACATGGAATCTGTTCAAAACAGTAAATAAGTTTTCCTAGCAAACAGAAGATAAAAATGCTGGGAACCTATTGAGAGATAAAAGTAAAACTTGGAAAAATAATTTTTTTTGGTCTCATATAAGACCAAATTTAAGTTATAATTCTAATTCTTTGTTACTATTTATCACTAAAAGAAAGAATCTAGAAGGTGGGCCTATCTTTTGGACAAAATTATATGAATACAATTGTTTGATCTAACTTTTGATTTTTATGGTATGAACAGAGAGAGTTATTAAAAATATACGTAAGGCTGGGCACGGTGGCTCATGCCTGTAATCCTAGCACTTGGGAGGCCAAGGCAGGTGGATTGCCTGAGCTCATAGATTCAAGACCAGCCTGAGCCAGAGTGAGACCTCGTCTCTAAAAAATAGTTGGGCATTGTGGAGGGCTCCTGTAGTTTCAGCTACTTGGGAGGTTTAGGCAGGAGGATCACTTGAACCCAAGAATTTGAGCTTGCTGTGAGTGCAAATGCCATGACACTCTACCAAGGGTCACCAAGTGAAACTCTGTCTCAAAAAAAAAAAAAATAATAAAACTATACTTAAAAACTGTATCTATTTCTTTAGTGGACCCTTAATTACATGAACAAAGGTTCATGTAATTTTAAGCCTCCTGGGCCATTATCCTTATCTATTTCTGTACTGTTAGCTGTGCAGACTTCATTTGTCAGTTCTCCATCATTTTTCTTTTCTTTTTTCTTATTTTTATTATTGTCTCTTTTTTTTTAGAGACAAAGTCTCACTTCTATTGTCTTCGGTAGAGTGCCGTGGCATTACAGATCATAGCAACCTCCACCTTCTGGGCTTAGGTGATTCTCTTGCCTCAGCCTCCCCAATAGCTGGGACTACAGGCACCTGCCACAATGCCCAGCTATTTTTTTGTTGCAGTTTGGCTGGAGCCAGGGCCAGGTTTGAACCTGCCACCTTTGCTATATGGTGCTGGCGCCCTACCCTCTGAGCCACAGGCGCCACCCTCTCCATTATTTTTCACTACATCTTTTACAGGATTTGCAATCTCTTTGTAGTTAATTTATTGCAACATTTGGTAAAAAACATATTAACAATGTCCATGTAATGGGTGTGGGGGAATAGATGCTTGTTGGTTATCTATTAGTATTTTCATGTTATAACTTCTCCTTCATTATTCAAGGTTGTATACATTGTGACTCAGAGTCTAGATAAGGAATACTTCCTGTAGGGGTGCTATGGAATCACTAAGCAAAAGCATTTAGTGCAATGTGGTGTGAAGATTACAAGTGGAATATTTCAGGAAATAGAAAGGGCACTCCTCTGAGGCTGTCTGGAATGCTATATATGTGTGTGTGTTCATGTATAAATATACATATATATGTATGTGTGTATATATATATTTCTTTCTTTTTTTTTTTTTTTTTTTTTGAGACAGGGTTTCGCCCTGTTGCCAGGTCTGAAGTGCAATGGTGGTGTCATAGCTCACTGCAATGATGCAAAACTCTTAGTCTCAAGTTCTTGGGTGCCACAAGTGATCTTCCTGCCCTCAGTCTCCTGAAGTACCTGGAACTCCAAGTGCATACTTCCATGCTTGGCTTATTTTTAACATTGTAGAGATGAGATCTTCTTGTATTGCCAAGGCTTGGACTTTTGGCCTCAAATGATTCTCTCTGAAGTGCTGGAATTATAGGCATGAACTGTGCCCAGCTATATTGTCACTGTAATTGTTAATTTCTGTTTGATTAATTTTAAAAGTTTGTGAATAGAATCCTTTTTTTAGTTTTTTTAAATTTTTATTATTGAGACAGTCTCACTTTGTCACCCTCAGTACAGTGGTGTGGCACCATAGCTCATAGCAATCTCAAATTCTTGGGCTCAAGAGATTGCCTTGCCTCAGCCTCCCAAGTAGCTGGGACTAGGCTTGCCCCAATGTCTGACAATTATTTTTGTTTGTTTGGCAGGCCCAAGCCAGGTTTGAACCCACCAGCTCTGGTGCATGCAGCTGGTGCCCTAACCACTGACCTACAGGCACCAGCCAGAATGCTTTGTTTTTTTTATTTTTTAGAGACTGAGTCTCACTTTATCACTCTCAATAGTGTGCCATGGCATCATAGTCTACAGCAACCACCAACTCCTAGGCTTAGGCAATTCTCTTGCTTCAGCCTCCCGGACTACAGGCGCCCACCACAATGCTCGGCTATTTTTTTGTTGCAGTTTGGCCGGGGCTGGGTTTGAACCCACCACCCTTGGTATATGGGGCCAGCATCTTACCCACTGAGCCACAGGTGCCTCAGAATGCTTTGTTTTTTAAAAGCACTGTAGGGCCTCTCAAATGTAAACATTTCTTTATTCTAATTTTCAGTGAAAAATAACCAGGGTAACTAAAGAGAAATTAATATATAAACGATTGTGAGTTGGAAATAGCCCTGGACTTCTCAGATTTGGTCTTCCATTAATTATCATTATGTGTTACAAAGTGTAGATAAGGCAAGTTAGTGGTAAAAGTTAAGGGATGGAGAGATTGAGAATAGAGTGACTGAATTAATCGTTGGGCTTTTTAAAACTAATCCCAGAAGATATATAACTGGAATCCTTCTGTAGTGATGTTTTGGTAGTGTAACTGTAGATGGAGCCTTGGATTAGAGACTGAAATTTAAGTTTGTTAAGAGTAAGTTTTTTTTTTTTTAATGGACTAATGACTTCATCTCCAGTGTTTTCATTTCCTATCTATAATAAATGTAACATAGGTTGAACATCCCCAAACTAGAAATCTGAAAACTCCAATCTGAAACTTTTTGAGTAATTTTGACATGACACTCAAAGTTTTGACAAACTTTTTGACATGACACTCAAAGGAAATGGTTACTGGATCATTTTGGATTTTGTATTTGGGATGTTCAGCTGGTAAGTATAATGCCAGTGTTTTAAAATCTGAAACACCTTTTCTGCTCCCAAGCATTTTGAATAAGGGATAACCAGCCTGTAATATCTAACACTTACTATATTAGGTGGTTTATATGGATCGGAGTTGTCTTTGTAGTTCTTATAATAGAGTGCTTGAAGTAAGGCCTTTGGGAAGAGAATAAAGCAACATTCCTTTAAGAGATTTGGAAGAAAAGTGACTTAAAAAATGATAGGCTTTTTGGGAGCTTTAGAAAGGCGCAGTAAAGTGAAAGACTCTGGTAGCATTGTAATGTTGCAGTGTATCCTGATTAGTGTCTTCCTTTAAACCTTTCCACTTTTTCTTTCTCATCTATCTTCTGTAAATACAACCTAAAGTTGATTCCATAAGGGAGGAGAGATATTTGATCTAATTTCTTGTATGGGAATTTAGTAAGTTACAGACTTTTTTTAAGATTGAAAAAAGAAAGAGGATACAGTAGTCATATTTAAGAATATGGGGTTTTGGCTTGGTGCCTATGGCTCAAGTGGCTAAGGCTCCAGCCACATACACATGAGCTGGCGTGTTTGAATCCAGCCCAGGCCCACCAAACAACAATGACGGCAGCAACCAAAAAATAGCCGGGGGTTTTGGTGGGCACCTGTGATCCCAGCTACTTGGGAGGTGGGAGGCGGGAGAATTGCTTGAGCCCAGGAGTTGGAGGTTGCTGTGAGCTGTAATGCCACAGTACTGTACCCAGGACGACAGCTTGAGGCTCTGTCTCAAAAGAAAAAAAAAAGAATATGGGATTTGGAATATGGAGTTAACATGCCAGTCTTCTCACTTAATCACCCTTGGATAAGTTATTTAACTTCCTTGTATCTTAGTTTTTCTTGGCCATAAAATCTGTTTTTTAAATATGTTTTCAAACTAGTGTGAGGGTATAGACAATTAGGTTACAATGTTTGCATTTGTTAGGTAAAATTCTTGTTGTAGTGTGTCCTACACCCAGAAGGTGTGCCATATACCCTTATATTGCTCCCATTAAGTGGGCGCACACCAATCCCCCTTCTTCCCCTCTTCCTTCTCGCACTTCTCCTTCCCCCAACTTGAATTGAATTGAATTGAATTTTTTCTCTTCTGTGGATGTGTATTAGATTGTCTGCTGACTTCATAATTAGTTTTCAGTACTTTGGATACTTGCTTTTCCATTCTTATGATACTTTACTAGGAAGAATGTGTTTCAATTCTATCCAGGTTGATACAAAAGATGTAAAGTTCCTGCCTTTTTTATGGCTGAATATATTCCATGGTATACATAAACCACAGTTTATTAATCTATTCCTGGTTTGATGGGCATTTAGATTGTTTCCACATTTTGGCTATTGTAAATTGAGCTGCAGTAAACAAACTAGTGCACATGTCCTTACGCTAAGATGATTTTTTTTTTTTTTTAAACTTCAGTATAGATGCTTCATAATGGGATTGTGGGATAAGATGGGAGGTCTCATTTGAGTTCTTTGAGGATTCTCCATACTTCTTTCCAAAGCGGCTGCAGTCCCATAAAATCCTAAGAACGGTTATGAAGATTGAATGAATTAATCTTTGTAAAATTCTTGGAAGATGTCTGACATACAGAAAGCACTAGATAAATGTTAATAAAATAAAAGAATAATACAAAAGCCAACATTTCTTGGAAATAAAATGTGAAATTAATTTGGAGCTCTTGGAGTGACAGGGCTGGTTCTAACTTTTGGAGTAGCAAGGTATAGTATTAGAGTCCAGGCTTCCTGGAGAGCAGAAGAAAAAGATGCCTAAATGAAATAAATTGAAAGTGGAATATTGGTAAGGAATTAGAGAATATTATGTTCATTTTTTTTATTAGTTCTAGCTCTTTTTTCCCCACATCAGTTAGCTTAAACCATTGTCCTCTAACTCCTTACCAAAAGTAGATCTGTTATTCATTCTCTACTAAAGAGAACAGCCCCCATTTCTTCTATTAAATCAATTATTACTGGATGCCACTTGATGATCCTTCCCACCTCCCTCCTCCTCTTCTCTGTTGGAAGAAAATGTTTTTATGTTTTGGATGGTCATGTCCTAAATAGATAAGCACAGGTTTAACTTGTTAAGCAGATGTTTTTTCTTTCTGATAAACAAGCTCAAGAATAGGTTGCTTGAAAGGTTTTTTTTTTTTTTTGAGACAGAGCTTCAAGCTGTCACCCTGGGTAGAGTGCTGTGACATCACAGCTCACAGCAACCTCCAACTTCTGGGCTCAAGCGAGTCTCCTGCCTCCGCCTCCCAAGTAGCTGGGACTGCAGGTGCCCGCCACAACGCCCGGCCACTTTTTTTGGTTGCAGCCATCATTGTTGTTTGGCGGAACCGGGCTGGATTCGAACCCGCCAGCTCAGGTGTACGTGGCTGGCGCTTTAGCCCTTTGAGCCACAGGCGCCGAGCCTACTTGAAAGGTTTTAAAAAAAAATTTTTTTTTTTTTTTTTGAGACAGAGCCTCAAGCTGTCACCCTGGATAGAGTGCTGTGGCATCACAGCTCACAGCAACCTCCAATTCTTGGACTCAAGCGAGTCTCTTGCCTTTGCCTCCCAAGTAGCTGGGACTACAGGCACCTGCCACAATGCCCAGCCATTTTTTGGTTGTAGCCGTCATTGTTATTTGGCGGGCCCGGGCTGGATTTGAACCCACCAGCTCAGGTGTACGTGGCTGGCACCGTAGCCCGTTGAGCCACAGGTCCTGAGCCTTAAACATTTTTTAATTTATTTTTATTTTTATTTTTTTTGAGACAGAGCCTCAAGCTGTCACCTTAGGTAGTGTGCCGTGGCATCACAGCTTGCACCAACCTCTAACTCCTAGGCTCAAGCGAGTCTCTTGCCTCCGCCTCCCAAGTAGCTGAGACTACAGGCGCCCGCCACAACGCCTGGCCATTTTTGGTTGCAGTCCTCATCGTTTGGCGGGCCCAGGCTGGATTTGAACCTGCCAGCTCGGGTGTACATGGCTGGCCCCTTAGCCAGTTGAGCCACAGGTGCTGAGCCCTTAAAAATTTTTTTAAAGGAAGATATGAAACAGAAACTGTTGGAAGCTGGAGGGGAGGAAGGAGGGTAATGGATTGGGGAAGTTAAGTAAATTAGCGGGAATTTAAAGTGGTTACATTTTATCTAATACAGAATAAACAAATGCTATTACAAAGTATTAGTGTGATAGAAAAGTCTCCTGACCAAATGACAAGTTATCATGACATTATGTGGGACATAAGCATTATGCAATAATAAATTTGAAATAGTTACTCAGCAAGTCTTAAATTCTGAAGATTTGATAACCTTTAGAGATAATATCTGAACTTAGTTTTTAATGATTTAGAAAAATTAAGTTGCAAATGTCCTTGTAAGTTGGGGGTGGGGGTGTGAACACAAGCAAAAGATAAAGATACAAGCAAGTTCTAAGAGAATGGAGAACAGAATTGCTTATCTGAGAGTAATGTTACTGTCTAAAGTACAGTTTGGGCTGGATCAAGGAGGCACATCAGGAAAAGATAAAGGCAGACCAGAAAGACGATAGATGGACATTTGAATCACTAGTGGCTAGGGACTGAATTGGGAGAAGGTTGATACTGAGTAGCTAGAGTAGTATCTAGAACCAAGAGAATTTATAATAGCTTTTTATTCGCTATCGTAGGCTTTCTATGGCCTATCCTAGGCTTCTTCCACGTGATCTATCTTAATACTTGCAACAGTACTGGAGACAGGAATTATTAGTCCCATTGTAGGTGGGGGAAACAGAGAACAAGACAGGTTAAAATTTCACCCAGAGCCACATAGCGAGGATATGGCATAGTTAGAGACCATGTTTAAATTCTCTTAATCACTACACTCTATACTGCCTTTCTTAATTTCTAAGGTGAATTTACTGTCAACATTACATTTCTATTTGCTTATTGATGTGTAGTTTACAAACTAACAGATTATAAAATTTTGATTGCTGTAGCTTTGTAGGAATCAAAATATTTATTTGAGGCAGGGCTATTCTTGATGCTATTCTCCCACTAAGGACACAAGATAGTTCCATGTTCTAGAGAACACTATGTCTTTAATGAAATAAATCTTTCGACTTTTGTGAAGTAAAGGTACAGTAATTTCTGCTACACTGATTTTGGATTCAAAGTAATTCAGACATTAAGTTGATAGTGTTTTACTTTTTCAGAGTTCATGATTTTTCAAAAATTCTGTAAAATCAAATGTAAATAGGTTTTTTAAATTAAACTATGTAGATGATAAAAGGCAAATGCTAAATAATATTTAATATGTATGTATTATAATAGATATTATAGGAAATTAAAATATTCTCTAGCGATGAGGTCTCTATTTTTTGCCCAGGCTGGTCTCCAACTCCTGGGCTTAAGCAGTTCTCTTGCCTTGGGCTCCCAAAGTCCTGGGATTAGAGGCTCTAATTAGAACCACTGTGCCTGACTTGGATTGTCTTTCCTTTTTTCTTCTTTTTTTTGAGACAGAGTCTCAAGCTGTAACCCTGGTTAGAGTGTTGTGGCATCATAGCTCACAGCAACCTCCATCTTGTGCTCAAGTGATCTTATTGTCTCAGTTTTCTTATTTTTAGTAGAGACAGCATCTTGCTTTTGTTCAGGCTCATCTCAAACTCTTGAGCTCAAGCTATCCATCTGCCTCGACCTCCCAGAGTGCTAGGTTTATAGGAGTGAGCTACCGTGCCCGGCCCTGACTTGAACTTCAAGGGTGAGAAAGACATCACATCTTTTGTGCATAGAGAAAATTCTTTTTTTTTTTGGAGATAGAGTTTTACTTTATTGCCCTCGGTAGGGTGCGGTGGAGTCACAGCTCATAGCAACTTCAAATTCTTGTGCTTAAGTGATTCTCTTGCCTCAGCCTCCTGAGTAGCTGGGACTACAGGCACATACCATAAGACATGGCTATTTTTAGAGACAGAGTCTTGCATGCTTGAGCTCAAAGCAATCTACCCACCTCCGCCTCCCAGAGTGCTGGGATTACAGGTGTGAGCCACCATGCTTGGCCCGTACAGAAAATCTTAACTTTCTTCTTTTGTGGTGTTACTTCATTACTTCACTGAGCCACCATGCTTGGCCTGTAGAGAAAATCTTAACTTTCTTCTTTTGTGGTGTTACTTCACTGGCTTTTTATGTGTTTATTAACTAATATTGTGGAATTGTCAGATTTCTCAGCTCATTTCCCAACTATCTATCTTCTCTAACCATATTGCTTCTGAGAGTCTTTTTATTTATTTATTTATTTATTTTTTTTTTTTTTTGGAGACAGAGCCTCAAGCTGTCACCCTGGATAGAGTGCGTGGCATCACAGCTCACAGCAACCTCCAATTCCTGGGCTCAAGCAAGTCTCTTGCCTCCACTTCCCAAGTAGCTGGGACTACAGGTGCCCGCCACAACGCCCAGCCATTTTTTTTTTGGTTGCAGCCGTCATTGTTGATTGGCGGGCCCGGGCTGGATTCGAACCCACCAGCTCAGGTGTACGTGGCTGGCACCTTAGCCAGTTGAGCCACAGCGCCAAGTCTGCTTCTGAGAATCTTAATGACCTAATGAATAAGGCAGTCTTTCTAAAATTAGTTTGTAAGATAAGACTTTATTTTGGATTCAGCAGTTCTTGGGCATTCAGGCTTTTCTCTTTTTTTTGAGACAAAGCCTCAAGCTGTCACCCTTGGTAGAGTACTGTAGCATTACCGCTCACAGCAACCTCCAATTCCTGGGCTTGAGCGAGTCTCTTGCCTCCGCCTCCCAAGTAGTGGGACTATTGACACCCACCACATTGCCCGGCTATTTTTTGTTGCAGTTTAGCCGGGGCCGGATTTGAACCCGCCACCCTGGTATATGGGGCCAGTGCCCTACCCACTGAACCATAGGCACCGCCCAATTGGAAGAAATTTTAAAAGATCTAAGTAAACAGAAAGACATTCAATGTTTGTGGATCAGAAGGTTTTATAGTATTGACCTTGGGTCAATACTACCCAAATGGATCTTCAGATTCAGTATAATAATTAACAAAATCCTAGCTAGCTTATTTGCAAAAAATGACATGTGGCTCTGAAAATTCATGTGGAAATGCAGAGAACCCATAATGGTGAAAACAATCTGAAAAAAAGGTTGGAAGGCTCAAATTTACTAATTTCAAAATTTGTAAAGGGGCTACAGTAATTAAGAGTGTGGTACTAGCTAAGAATAGATACACAGATTGATGGAACAGAATTGAGAAACCATTTAAAAAAACCTGTATACTTCTGGTCAGTTGATTTTTTTTTTTTTTTTAATCAAATATCAAGTACCTTAAAATGTTATCCTTTTTACATTTACCCTTTCTGTCTCTACCTTCTCGACTTTCTTCCTTTACTTATAAATCAGTAGGTATTTGTCATTCTATAGGTAGGACAAGGATGATTTCTGAGATGGTAACATGCCTCTGGCTTATCAGAACTGTCTTATGCTGGAAGGATTAGTAATTTAGGAAGTGACAGTGGTTTTTGTTTGCTTCGTGACATCACCCAGGAAGTCAGTTCTGTCACCCCAGGATAGAGAGTAGAGTTAGTGATGTCATCAGCTCACTGCAACCTCAAATTCCTGGGCATCTCAAATAGCTGAGACTACAGATGCACACCACCAAGTCTGTGTATTTTTAGCAGAGATGGGGTCTCACTTTTTTGCTCAGACTGTTCTCAAACTCCTGCCCTCCAGCAGTCTTCCCACCCTGGCCTCCCAAAGTGCTAAAATTATAGGCATGAACCATTGTGTCCTACCAGGAAGCACCAGGTTTTAACAGCGGTTAGAGAAATGTGACAATGGAAGTGGATCCAAGTGTGATGACAAACCTATTTGCATAGTCTGAAAATACCTTCAGTATGCCATGGATGCTGGTTTGAGAAGAAAGATATGTTGAAGCATTCAAAGATGTATAAGACATAGAAAAGAAAAAAAGGGCCCAGTGGAATTCTAGAACTGAAAATTCCAGTATCTGAAATAAAAATTAATTCATTAGGTTGTTATGACACTACAGAAGTGTCTAATAGAGTAATAGAAACTATCCAAACCCAAAGCACAACAGAAAAAAAGCCTAACAATTGACAGCCTCAGTGATAATGTTGGACAAATATCACAGTCTGATGTGCGTGTAATTGAAGGCTTGGAAAAGGAATAAAGGTTGGAGCAAAAGAATTTGAAGAAATAATGGCTGAAAAATTTCCACATATGATGAAAGCTAGGAGCCCACAGACCTAATGAACCTTGGTAGGATAGATACAAAGGAAATCACACTGAAGAACATCATAATCAAATTAATGAAAGCTAGAGGGAAAAAAAGACCTTTTCATATGGAGAGAGACAAAGATAAATACAATTGTTGACTTTTTCTCAGAAACAGTGTAAGTCAACAAATGAACCTAACTATGTTGCAAATAAACAGTATAATCACACTAAGAGGAAAAGAATAATCCAAGCAACTTTGGAAAACAGTATTTTGACCAGATACTATAAGGCTAAAGCTAAAAAGAGCTGCTTATAAGTGCAGTAGAACCTCCACAGTTGGCCACCTCATTCAGTTGACCTAATTTTCATAGATGAGACATGCACCACATACACATATCAATTAGTACAATGTAGATGTGTGTACATGCATGGGTTAGTATATAAGTACATGCATTTGTATGTGCATATTCATAGCACTAGTCACAAAAGGTGGAACAGTCCAGGTGTCCATAAGAAGATAACGGGCTAAGGCGCCAGCCACATACACCTGAGCTGGGGGGGGTTCAAATCCAGCCTGGGCCCACCAAACAATGACAGCTGCAACCAAAAAATGGCTGGGCGTTGTGGTGGGTGCCTTTAGTCCCAGCTACTTGGGAGGTGGAGGCAAGAGACTCGCTTGAGCCCAGGAATTGGAGGTTGCTGTGAGCTGTGATGCCACAGCACTCTATCCAGGGTGACAGCTTGAGGCTCTGTCTCAAAAAAAAATAATAAAAATAAATAGGGAGGCGCCTGTGGCTCATCGAATAGGGCGCCAGCCCCATATACGGAAGGTGGTGGGTTCAAACCCGGCCTCGGCCGAACTGCAAAACAGAAAAATAGCTGGGCATTGTCCTGGGCGCCTGTAGTCCCGGCTACTTGGGAGGCTGAGGCAAGAGAATCACCTGAGTCCAGGAGTTGGAGGTTGCTGTGAGCTGTATGACGCCAGGGCACTCCACCGAGTGTGATAAAGTGAGACGCTTGTCTCTACAAAAAATAAATAAATATACAATGGAAATACTATTCAGTCATAAAAAGAAATGGAGGGTGGGTGCCTGTGGCTCAGTGAGTAGGGCGCCAACCCCATATATCGAGGGTGGCAGGTTCAAATCCGGCCCTGGCTGAACTGCGTCAAAAATTAGCTGGGTGCTGTGGTGGGCGCCTGTAGTCCCGGCTACTTGGGAGGCTGAGGCAAGAGAATCGCTTAAGCCCAAGAACTGGAAGTGAGCTGTGACTCCACAGCACTCTACCGAGGGCGATAGAGTAAGACTCTGTCTCCACAAAAAAAAAAAAAGAAAAGAAAAGAAAAAGAAATGGAGTATTAATACATGCTACATAATGTGGATGGAACTCGGAAACATGCTATGTGATGCATGCCAAACACAAAATTCACATGTATGCTTCTTTTTGTATGAAATATCCGGAATAGATAAATTCATAGAAACATAGAAACAGAATACAGATTGGTGGTTCCAGGGAGGAGGTGGGAAGCAACTGCTTTTTGAGTATGGGGTCCTTTTGAGGTGATGAAAGCATTTTGGAACTAGATAGAGGTGATAGTTATACAACATTGTGAATTGTTCACTTTAAAATGGTTGATTTTATATGACTTTCAGCTCAAAAAATAGAACTGAATGGAATTTGGGTGGTGCCTGTGGCTCAGTGAGTAGGGTGCTGGTCCCATATACCAAGGGTGGTGAGTTCAAACCCAGCCCTGGCCAAACTGCAAACAACAACAACAAAAATGAATAAATAAATAAAAATAAATAAACTTCACTTAAAAA
>CAUYON010127311.1:0-23962 GCA_963573935.1 Arctocebus calabarensis | reverse complement strand
GTCCGGCACCGTAAGGCACTTTAAAAAAAAAAAAAAAAATTCCACCCCACGTGAAACCACCCCCCAAAAATCAACTTCTTTTTTTTTTTTTTTTTTTTTTTTTGAGACAGAGCCTCAAGCTGTCACCCTGGATAGAGTGCTATGGCATCACAGCTCACAGCAACCTCCAATTCCTAGGTTCAAGCGAATCTCTTGCCTCTGCCTCCCAAGTAGCTGGGACCACAGGCGCCTGCCACAACACCCAGCCATTTTTTGGTTGCAGCCGTCATTGTTGTTTGCTTTTAGCGTTTATGCAATACAACTCTTTCCAGGGTTAAATATTTAGTCTATGTAAAAAAAAAAAAAAAAAAAAAAAAAAAAGAAGTTCATATTTCTGCTGAAGATTCACGTTCTCTCTAATTTTTTTTTTTTTTGAGACAGAGCCTTACTCTGCAGTCCCTGGCTAGAGTGCCCTGGCATCAACCTGGCTTACAGGAACTTCAAACTCCTTGTTCAAGCAATTCTACCTCAGTCTCCTGAGTAGCTGGAACTAGAGGCACCCCCCCCCCAACGCTCAGCTAATTTTTCAATTTTTTTTTTTTTTTTTGCAGTTTTTGGCTGGGTCTGGGTTTGAACCCGCCACCTCCAGCATATGTGGCTGGTGCCCTACTCCTTTGAGCCACAGGCACCACCCTAATTTTTCAATTTTTAGTACAGACAGAGTCTTGCTGTTGCTCAAGCTGGTCTTGAGCTCCTGAGCTCAAGCAATCCTCCCGTCTTGGTTTCCCAGAGTGCGAGGATTTCAGGCATGAGCCACTGTGCTTGACCCACAATCTCTTTTGATCAGTCTAAATGATTCCACAATGCTATTAATCATCTAATTAAAGCTTCTGTTACTGATTCCTTGTTTGTCTTATTGAGCAGTCATCATTGTTTGGTTTTTTTGTTCGAGTCTCAGTATGTCACCCTCGGTAGAGTGCTGTTGCGTTCCAGCTCACAGCAACCTCAAACTCTTGGGCTTAAGTGATTCTCTTGCCTCAGTCTCCCAAGTAGCTGGGACTACAGGTGCCCGCCACAGCTCTTGGCTAGGTCATCATTGTTTTCTACTTATATCAGACAACTGAAAATGACCAATGTGAAAACTTAACACCCGCAGACACATGTGCCTAAGAAAACTTCATGTTTATGTTCCATTAACCATCCACAAATGGTTGCTTTGTGGCAATTTGTAAAATGAAGTACAGCAGCATTCAGCAATTTGTAGATCTGCAGGTTGATTGTTTAGACTGTTACGTGTAAAGTACTTGGGTTTCAAAGTGTTTTTACGTACATCTTTTGATCCTTAGACTTACAGAGTCTAAGTTATTAGTATCTGGAATCAGGCTACCTGGGTTTATATTTTAGTTCTACCACTTTACTGGGTGTGTACTGATGTGCAAATTACCTAATCCCTCTGTTCTTGCATTTCTTCACCTGTAAAATGCGGATATCACAGAACCTACCTCCGGATTTAGGGTTACTGTGAAGATTAGGTGAGCTAAGACTTGTACAGAATGTAGAAGCTCAATGAAATTTAGCTACTACAGATATTATCTGCCCCACTTTTACGACTGTAAATGCTAGAGCTAGGACCTCACACCAAGTCTGATGGACTTCAAACTTTGGCCTCTTTTCCTAACTCTATGATGCCTTTTTTATTGAATGTAAGAAATCAGGTATTCTAATTGAGGACTTCTAGGAGGAAAAAAAGAAATCTTTCTTTCTTTTTCTGCCTTAATAAGGGAGAGTAGTTTTTCACCCACTTTCAGGGTAAGATGCATCTTATTATTATTATTATTTTTAGTCTTTATTTGTACTGTGAATGTATTGTGTTTTACTTCTGTCTGATGAATCAATCTTGTTGGAATGAGGAAGAAAAGAAAATTAAATGAGAGCGAAATAAGGTAAGAATTAAAAATGGAGATTGGCTAAGAAGATATAACTGAGGATGTGCATTGGAAAAGGTGGAATCACCAGCTCCTGCATGTTAACTTACTTGTTGATTTTTATGCTTTGCCTCAGGAAAAGCCTCTGAAAAGAGGATAACACCATAATTATTATACTTAAATATTTGTTTCAGATAGTAAAAAATGAACTCAAGCCAGTCTAACAGCATTTCTAAGGGAACTAAGATCTAAGGTCTCTGATGGCATTTAATTGTTATTTTCTCTCAAGTCCAATTTCTCCTGTTTTCTTTGTCATTTTCTCCTCCATTTGCCCTTCTTTTCCTTTTATTTTTATCCAAACATTTCTGTACTTCAGTAAAATTTAGCTTTTGGTGATTGTGGGTGATGGGTGAGTGGGTGATTTCTTCTTCTTCCCTTTTTTTTTTTCTTTAATTTAGAGACAGGGTCTCACCCTTTGTCACCCAGGCTGGAATGCAGGATCTCACTCTGTCTTCCAGGCTAGCCTGCAGTGGCGCAATTATAGCTCACTGCCACCTCAAACTCCTGGTCTCAAGTGATCCTCCCACCTCTCAGCCTCCCAAGTAGCTGGGATTACAAGTGCGTACCACCATTCCTGGCTAATTGTTCTTCTTTTTGTAGAGAGAGAGGTTGCCCTATGTTGCTGGGCTGGTCTCCAACTCCTGGCCTGAAGCAATCACACCCCCTTGGCCTCCTGAGTAGCTGCTGATTAAAGAGTGATCAAGGGTTCGGGCCTGTGGTTCAACGGGCTAAGGCACCAGCCAGTACACCTGAGCTGGCAGGTTCAAATCCAGCCTGGGCCCACCAAACAACAATGACAGCTGCAACCAAAAAATGGCCGGGCGTTGTGGCAGGCGCCTGTAGTCCCAGCTACTTGGGAGGCAGAGGCAGGAGACTCACTTGAGCCCAGGAATTGGAGGTTGCTGTGAGCTGTGATGGCACAGCACTCCATCCAGGGTGACAACTTGAGGCTCTGTCTCAAAAAAAAAAAAATAAGTAAAAATAAAAAATAAAGAGTGATCATGTAAAGAGAAGCTTTTTCAGGGTAGCCTACCTAGGACCTCCATGTAGCTAGCTCCTCACAGCATGGGATTGGTGCCATATTTTGTTGTTTTTCACAAAGATCTTCCTTTCTCCCGGACAGAAGGAAAGAAAGACGGAGACAATTCCCTGCATCTTTCAGGATAAGATCTCCTCAGTGGACACAGTCAACTCCCCACCTTTGGCTTCTGCCCTCTCTCTCCTTAGTTGTAGCTACACTCAAGTCTTTAGTTTCCAAACCAGAGACTTGGCTGCCTTAAGATTTTTGCATAGGCCATTGTCTCTAACTAGAATTCCTTTCCCCCAGCCATTATTCACTTGACAAACTCCTAATTGGGCAAAAGCTCAGATGATCTGTTATCTTTTCCAAGAAGCTTTCTCTAAAGGTCCCAGACTGACTTAGAAATTCCTCCATGTTCCACACCACACCATGCAAACCTCTACCACCAGCACAAGGGTTAGAGTCAGAAGGATCAGCCTCCAAAATATATATACCATATTCATCCACTTTTTATTTATTTTCAGACAGAGTCTCTCTATGTCGCCCTCGGTAGAGTGCTGTGGCATTGCAGCTCACAGCAACCTCAAACTCCTGGGCTCAAGTGATTCTCTTGCCTCAGCCTCCCAAGTAGCTAAGACGACAGGCACCCACCACAACACCTGGCTAGTTTTTCTATTTTTAGTAGAGACCGAGTCTCACTCTTGCTCAGGCTGGTCTTGAATTCCTGAACTCAGGAGACCCATGAGTCTCAGCTTCCCAGAGTGTTAGGATTACAGGCATGGGCCACCTCGCCTGGCCCCATATTCAGCTACTTCTTTTCAGCTCCACCACTGCCATCTTGATCTAGGTCCCCATTTACCTCTTGCCTGGACAAATTATAGTCTTCTAACAAGTGTCCCACATACATTATTCCTATTCTTTAGCCCACCATTTCCACTGTAGTCATCGTGACCTTTATAAGAAGAAATACTTCATATATCCAAAAATATACCTAACATATAAAATTAGATTTAACAAATATTGTGGAATGAATGCCCAACACTGATTATGAAATAGAAAACTAATACCTTCGAAACTCAGTATCTGCTCTTTAGAATCACTGTCTTGGTTTTGGTGTTTTTTTTTTCGAGACAGAGTCCCAAGCTGTCACCCTGGATAGAGTGCTGTGTCATCACAGCTCACAGCAACCTCCAATTCCTGGGCTCAAGGGAGTCTCCTGCCTCCGCCTCTCAAGTAGCTGGGACTACAGGCACCCGCCACAACGCCCGGCCATTTTTTGGTTGCAGCCGTCATTGTTGTTTGGCGGGCCCGGGCTGGATTCCAACCTGCTAGCTCAGGTGTACGTAGCTGGCGCCTTAGCCCGTTGAGCCACAGGCGCCGAGCCATTGGTTTTGGTGTTTCATAGTCCCTTGTTATAAGAAAAAAATTCTCTAGCACTTATGTATGTTTTTCGAAACAATACATTGTTTAATTTTGCTTGCTTTGCATTTTTGAAAAATAGCTATATGCTGTTCACTTCCCAATTTGCTTTTCGCACTCGATATCATTTCTGAAATTCATCAATGTAGATTTTTACTTCTGTATAATAATATATCACAATTCATACAAACTCCTTTTGGTGAACTATTGAGGTTTTTTTCCTGAGGCTCTATGGAATTACAGGTAACACTAAATCAGCATTTTTGACATGACTTCTAGGTTATGTATACAAATATTTCTCTAGAGAAGTGTTGTCCCAAAGAACTTACTGTGATGAAAATGTTCTTTCATCTGTGCTGTTTAATGTAATGCTTCAAGCATGTGTGGCTATTAAGCACTTGGAAGGGGACTACTACAACTAAAAACTAAATGTTTAATTTGATTTAATTTTTTTCAAGACAGGGTCTCACTCTGTTGTCCAGACTAGAGTGCAGTAGCAAGGTCATAAGTCACTGGTACCTTGAACGCCTGAGCTCAAGTGACCTCCCCTCCTGAGTAGCTGGAACTTGAGGCGGGCACCACCACTCCTGGCTAATTTTTTGTATTTTTGTAGAGATGAGGTCTTACTGTGTTGCCCAGGCTGGTCTTTAAAACTGGCCTCAAGCTAATCTCCTGCCTCAGCCTCTCAAAACACTAGGATTACAGGCGTTCCGTTGTGCCTTAGCTTAAATTTTAATTAATTTAAATTTAAATAGCCACAAGCATGGTTCTGTGCCCATAGCTCAGTGGGTAGGGTGCTGGCCACATACACCAAAGGTGGTGGGTTTGAGCCTGGCCTGGGCCAGCCAAACAACAATGACAATTGCAACAAAAAAACAGCCAGGCATTATGGCGGGCGCTGGTAGTCCCAGCTACTCAGGAGGCTGAGGCAAGAGAATCGCTTAAGCCCAGGAGTTTGAGGTTTGCGTTAGCTGTGACACCAAGGCACTCTACCGAGGGTGACATAGTGAGAATCTGTCTCAAAAAAATAAAAATAGGCTCGGTGCCTGTGGCTCAGCGGGCTAAGGCGCCAGCCAAGTACACCTGAGCTGGTGGGTTCGAATCCAACCCTGGCCGCCAAACAAAACAACAATGACGGCTGCAACCAAAAAATGGCCAGGTGTTGTGGCAGGCGCCTGTAGTCCTAGCTACTTGGGAGGCGGAGGCAGGAGACTCACTTGAGCCCAGGAATTGAAGGTTGCTGTGAGCTGTGATGCCACAGCACTCTATCCAGGGTGACAGCTTGAGGCGCTGTCTCAAAAATAAATAAATAAATAAATAAATAAATGCATAAATATTAAAAATAAATAAATAAATAGCCACAAGCAGCTATCATCATGGGCATGGTGGCGCTAGAAGCATACACAAGAACAGAGCTGTTGAATTATAGAGTATGTGTGTCTTAAACTTTACAAAATATTGACAGATGCTTTCTAAAGTGATATTGGTTTTTACTCCCACCTGTAGTATATAAAAAAATTGTCAACAGTGTTTTTAAATGTCTGCCTTCAAAACTTTTGCTTATCTCTGTATGAAGTGGCATCTTAGTTTAGTTTTTTGGTGTTTTTTTTGGTTTTGTTTTTGGACAGGCTCACTCTGTTGCCCCATGCTAGCATGCAATAGCGTCAGCCTAGCTCACAGCAATCTCAAACTCCTGGTTTCAAGCAATCTTCCTCTCCCAGCCTCCCAAGTAGCTAGGACCACAGGTGCCTGCCACAATGCCAGGCTAATTTTCTATTTTTAGTAGAGATAAGGTCTTGCTGTTGCTTGGGCTGGTCTCAAACTCCTGAGCTCAACCCCTCCTGCTTTGCTTTGGCCTCCCAGGATGCTAGAATTAGAGGCATGAGCTATCTCTTCCGGCATTATTCCAGTTTTAATTTGTATTTCCATTATTATTGTTTATTTAACTTTTATGTTCTCTATTTTGTGAAATGCCTATTTAGATCTTTGGCCCCCTATTCTATTGGGTTGTTTAGATTTTCTCTATTGATTTTTAGGAGTTCTTTGATATTATTTTTTCTAACTAAGTGTGTTACAAATATCTACAAAGCTACCCTTAAAAACGTAAATCAAATCATGTCCCTTCATTCCTTAGAACTCTAGAATGGCTTCCATTCCACTTAGAATAAAATCTAAACTTATTATGGTGCAGTGAACATGACATTGACGGTCAACACCTGTCCCCCTCCTGCAGCACAGGAGAGGAAATGCCGTTCTGGGAACTGACCATTGCACTAGAAATAGTCCTAACCGACATAAGGGCAATCCCATTCCCCCAGCCAATGATGACTTCAGACAAAGTCACCTGCCTTCATTTTGAACAATAAATGCAGTCCAATATTTGCTGAGAGCTTCTGGGGAAATTGGTCTTCACTCTTAGGAGGGAGTAAGAAAGAGCCAGACTTTTTTTCACTGGACTTGAAAGAAGAAGCATGAGGAGAACTAGCCCCCAAAATGATTCTCACCCTGTGAGTGCAGATGATAGTGCTGGAAGGAAGTTCAGTTCTTTACCACCTTCTTGAGTGCTGTTTCTTCTTATTTTGTGACAGGGTCTTGCTCTATTGTCCTGGCTAGAGTGTTTTGGGCTGGTCTCAAACTCCTGGGTCCTCCCAAGTATCTGGGACCACAGGTGCAGACCACCACCCCTTGCTAATTCTTTTTTTAATTTTTTTTTTTATGTTGCTCAGACTGGTCTCCGAATCCTGGCCTCAAGTGATCCTCCCACTTCTGCCTCCGAAAGCGTTAGGATCCCAGGTGTAAGCCATCATGCCCAGCAGCCATCGCTGCTTGCTCCTTCCCTAAGGCCTTTGCGCTTGTTTTTGTCTCTTTTCTGCAACTTTCTCCCATAGCTCCTCACAAAGCCACATCTTTCTTGTTACTCAGTCTCAGCCCAAATGGCCACCTGCTCCAAGAGGCCTTAATGCCTCTGCTACCCCTGGCCAGTCACTATCACATCATCCTGTTTTTTTTTTCTTTCCTCACTCCCTCTCTCCCCTTTCCTTCCTCTCTCTTTTCTTTAGACAGAGACTTACTCAGTTGCCCAGCTGGAGTGCAGTGATGTCATTACAACTCACAGCAACCTCAAACTCCTGGGATCAAGTGATCCTCCTGCCTCAGCCTCCCATGTAGCTGGTACTACAGATGGAGCTACTGTGCATGCCTAATTTTTTCTTTTCTTTTTTTTTTTTGTAGAGACAGAGTCTCACTTTATCACCCTCGGTAGAGAGCTCACACAACCTCCAACTCCTGGGCTTAGGTGGTTCTCTTGCCTCAGTCTCCTCAGTAGTTGGGACTACAGGCACCCGCCACAACGCCCGGCTATTTTTTTTTTTTTTGGTTGCAGTTTGGCCAGGGCCAGGTTTGAACCCGCCACCCTCGGTATATGGGGCCAGCGCCCTACTCAATGAGCCACAGGCGCCACCTTAATTTTTCTATTTTTCATAGGAGGCAGGTTCTTATTTTTGCTCAGACTGGTCTCAAATCCTAAATTTAAGGGATCCTCCTTCCTTGGCCTCCCTGAGTGCTAGGTTTACAGGTATGAGCCACCATGCCTAGCCATCTTATTTTTATATGATTATTTAAACATGTCTGCATTTATGTGTTTATTTTCTGTCTCCTCCATTAGAATGTAAGTACCAGTAGGGAGGGACTTTGTCTATCTGCTTTTCCAGTGTATTTCTGTATTTGTATACAGTTGCCTGACACAGAGTAATGCTTAATGAATATTTTTGTAGTAATCAAAAAATAATGATTATTTTTTTGGAGACAGTCTCAACCTGTTGCCCTGGGTAGAGTGCCATGGTATCACAGCTCACAGTAACCTCAAACTCTTGGACATAAGTGATCCTCTTGCTGCAGCCTCCCCAGTAGCTGGGACTACAGGCGCCCACCACAACACTCAGCTATTTTTTTTTGGTTGTAGTTGTCACTGTTGTTTGGCAGGCCTGGGCTGGATTCGAACCGGCCAGCTCCAGTGTATGTCGCTGGAGCCTTAGCCGCTTGAGCTGCAGGCGCCGAGCCTAATGATTAATTTTGTTGTTCATTTTCCCCGCTCTATTGAAGCTTCTTGAAGTCAGGGACTAACGTGTTCATTTTTTTATATTTCAAGAGCCTTGCAGCGTTGCTGCAAATAGTAGGCATTCAATAAGCATTTGAATGAATGAATAAGAGAGAGAGGGACAGTGAGGGGAATATAATGCCAACCTATTGCCTTCATAAGCAACATAATTTGAAGTTGACTTGGCGCCCTTACCTCGGTGGTTAGGGTGCTGGCCACATACACCAAAGCTGGCGGATTCGAATCCAGCCCGGGCCAGCTAAACAACAATGACAACTGCAACGAAAAAATAGCTGTGCGCTGGGTGGAGCCTGTGGCTCAAAGGAATAGGGCACTGGTATACCCCATATACCAGAGGTGGCTGGTTCAAACCAGCCTGCCCAAAAACTGCAGAGAAAAAAAAAAAAAATAGTCGCGCCATGTGGCAGACGCCTGTCGTTCCAGCTACTTGGGAGGAGGAGACAAAGAGAATCCCTTAAGCCCAAGAGTTTATGATGCCATGGTACTCTACCGAGGGTACATAATGAGACTCTGTCTGAATAATAATAATAATAATTTGAGGACTATTCTCTCCCATTTTTCTCACTATGGGAGGATTTTATGGACATAATGATATGCTCATGGGTAAGGGATGCATTCCCCTCCAAGAACTTGACAATCTGACTGTAAATCATCTTCTCAACCTCATCTCTCACTTTGTGTATGCCCACCTTCCTCCTACCGCTAATTCTACATTCCTACCCCACCACATTCTAGAACAGCTAGGTTTTTTTCTTTTTTTTTCAGTTTTTGGTCAGGGTCGGGTTTGAACCCACCACCTCTGGTATATGGGGCCAGCGCCCTACTCCTTTGAGCGACAGATGCTGTCCAAACAGGTAGGTTTTATGCCTTCCTGAAACCTTTACATAAAATTTAAAACTTCTGTAATTCAAGACTGTCTTTCTCATAACAATAAGTGTAAATTCATTGAAGGGAAGATACTATTTTTCCAGCTAAAATGTCTCCTGCATGTGGCAACAGCACAAACAGCTTATAATTGATGTTAGCACCCACATCAGCTTGGAAAAGGTGCAATTCCTGACAATGCTAAATATTGCAAAGGCTTCACATTGCTTCTAATTTTGTGCATAAAGCGAGGTGTCATTAATGGTTTATGATGAACTCTTTCAAACTTGCATAATTCTTTTTTTTTTGAGATAGATTCTTTTGCCCTCATAGCTCACAGAAACCTTAAACTCTTGGGCTCAAGTGATCTTCTTGCCTTAGCCTCCGGAGTAGCTGGTACTACAAGTGCCTGCCACGACATCCCACTAGTTTTTTTTTTTTTTCCATTTTTAGTAGAGAAGGGATCTCGCTTTTGCTCAGGCTAGTCTCAAAATCCTGAGCTCAACAATTCTCCTGCTTTGGCCTCCCAGAGCGCTAGGATTACCAGCATGAGCCACTGAGCTCAGCCTTAAACTTGCATAATTCAAATAATCGTAGCATTGGACCAGACATTCTCATTGCTCCTGAACCATACTCAAAGGCATTCATGCCTCTGCCTCTGCATATGCTGTTTCCTCTGCCTGGCATATTCTGTGAATTGCAAGCACGTACAACTGTGATTGTCAGAAATATATTCCAGAGGCAGGAACAATATTTTGGGTATAACAACAACATTAAAGAACATTGGATAATGTTTAATTTAAAAAAAGACATAATTTACAACTAATGTTGAATATGCTGAAACACCTAAAATCTGAATCTCAAGTTCTTTGGGCTGAGGGAGGGGAGACAAGAGTTGGGTAAAGCCCACATGGGGTGGTAGCAGTCCTTACACTCATTATCTGGACTCAGGTGGGTGCACACCACATTCTGGAGAAAAATTATAGTGAAGGGATATAGGATCCTGCAGGCTCAGAAAGTCCCAGGATCCAGTATCTCAAAGTTTAGCAGGGTCAGCTCCTGCTGGCTTTGCTCATTATGGGCAGTCAGGAATTATGAGGGTAAGAGTGAGGACAAGGGTGGAAGGGGAGAGATGATCCTCCCATACTTCCACCTAGGTCACTCAAATAGCCACAGGCAATAAATGCAAATGATAAAGTAAGCTAGACATAAAGAAAATTGTATGTGCCCCCTCGATCTCCTTTTTTTCACCTTTTTATTGGGTTTTCTGGAAAAATTTTAAAAACCTGATAAACTCTCAAAAAGCTCTAACACTATTTTTTTTTCATTTTGTATGCAGACATGATTATTATGAAAAAACAGTATTTTCAAAAGAATCCAGCTACCCAGATTTGTCTATAAAATTCCCCAGTTCTAAATATTGGTTCAAAAATTTTAAATCACATGCAGGCCAAACAAAACATGCAAGAGCTGAATTTGGCTCAGCAGGCTGCCAATGTGTGAACTCTGAAGTTTACTATTAGGGCTGCTGAAATACCAGGAGTTTTTTTTTTTTTGTAGAGACAGAGTCTCACTTTATCACCCTCCGTAGAGTGCTGTGGAGTCACAGCTCACAGCAACCTCCAATTCCTGGGCTTAGGTGATTCTCTTGCCCTCCCGAGTAGCAGGACTACAGGCGCCTGCCACAACGCCTATTTTTTTGTTTTGCAGTTCGGCCAAGGCTGGGTTTGAACCCGACACCTTTGGTATATGGGGCCGGGGCCCTACTCGATGAGCCACAGGCACCATGCCCAGGAGGCTTTTTGACCAAAGCAAATCTTGGAGTTAATTGGGGCAACTCTTAAACGTGACTGAGTTTCATAGAACTGCAGAATGTTTGTTTTGGATGACAGTCTAGACTTCCATACAACATAAAATCTGGGTTTTTTTTTCCCCATCAAAATAGAAGCAGTTTTCCAACACATGTCAAAGATTGGTGGACAGCAAAGGCGGGATCACAGGATGGAGAATTTGCCTTGAGACTGGCCCTGTTTGCTTTAACTGGCTAGAACCCCATGAATGCAATAGGCAGAAGGTGTATCTGCAATGGTACCAGTTCACAGGGTTTGTCAAGATTTTCATTTCAAATATTATGGATTTCATACTACTGTAGAATTCTGTTTTTAGATGCTTTGTCCCACAAAGTGTCACTGGGCCCTACGACATTTCTTCTGGCCAGAGTTAGAGGGATAGGTCCTAAAAATTCTATCTTGCAGAAATGTCTTCCTGGGTGGGTCATTTGGGGTGGACCCCACGAGGAACCAGTTCTATTCTGTACCTCCTCTCTGGGCCCACATGGGGGCTGAGTGCATGGGTGTAAGTTGTTAGGTGGAAAGCTGATATTAAGGGTGCCACCCTGACAATGAGGGCAGAGTAGGAGACTTGGCAAGAGATAATGATAGGAATCTCTGGGCATGGGTTGGGAAATATAATCCCTAGCATGAAAAGAGTGGCAGTAGCTGTAAAACTGGTCCCCTCCACCTTCCCAGTGATTCTATCTTCTTCTTTTTTACCTGAGGTCTTATTATAACGATTGTACCCTCTCTGAAATATATTTGATCTCGCATCTGTACTGGCTGGCTCCTTCTCATCTTTTAGTTGACCTTTCTCCCAAAAGGTCTTCCCCAACATTTACTTCCCTCTCAACTCACAGCAGGGTGGCTGCTGCCCATTTTACTCATCCACTGAAATCGCCCTCTCTAAGGTTGCCTCCCACTCTATTGCCAAACCCAATCTTACTTGATTTCTGCAACTTTTTGTCTCATTCACCATCTTTTCCTTGCTCTCCTGGGATTCCAGGACATAACTCCCCAGATATTTTCCTACTTCTCTGACTTCTGTTTCTATCTTTTTATGCTGTTCCTTTGTCTTCACCTCTACTTTAAATGTTACTGTTTCCAGAGTTAATGGTACCTCCATAAGAATCCCATATGGCATCCTTGTAAGCAGTGAAAAGCACATCATTCTCTGATTGGGCGCAGTCCTGGAGCAGGGTGTTTGGCTTACCAAGCAGAGACTGCATGGCTTTCAGCTCCTACTCGCCACATTCAGCCTGGTGCCCTTGTGCTGTGAATACTCTGTATGACTGCATGCTCCAGCCTGGGTTACTAGCCTTAGTCCTCATGTCTTTCTTGTTTTATTCTCTTTCCCTCTTCAACCTTGCTAACTTGCATTATTCCAGCTCTAACCTATGTTTCATACCTAATCTGTAGACCTAATCATCTATCTCCTGGACTTCTCTTCCTGGGTGTCCTCTGCTTACCCCAAACCTGCCATGGCGCAAAGTGAGTTCAGGTCTGCACCGTTGCCAACTCCCAAAGTTGCCTATTTTTCTGTATTCCTTAGCTTGGTTAAGGTCCATCCTCTCATTCAGCTGAAAACTTCATGATTACCTATGCCTCTTCCCGCTCCACAATTTAAGGCTTTTGTAATCTTGAAAGTGCACTCTACTAGAAGAACCTTCCAACAAAAAAACATAATAAAAAAAGAATAAAAGGAAAGAAAAAAATAATAAGGCAAAAAAAAAACTTCCGACTAGCTTTCCCATCTCCAGAATGCTCCCTTCCACATTATCCTCCCCAGTGCCATCAGATGTCTTTGTTTATACACCAGAGACTATTTCTCCTTTGTTTAATAACCTATTTTGGCTTCTAATTAACTATAAGATAAAGTCCGGATGCTCAGGTGTGGCATATAAAACACCGCCTATCCTGGCCCAAACCTACTTTTTCAGTCCTATACCTTGCCTCTGATCCCAATGTGTTCCTTGCTCTTAACCACATCAGACTATGATGCACAGTTTCTGGAGTGTGATTTTGCCATCTGCTTTAATGTCTCTGTGCCTTTGTTGGTGTCTTGAAAGCCACTCTGTTCTTTGCCTTGTAAAATCCCATTCACTCTTCAAGATTAGAGTCACTTGTCACCTCTTTTTCCAGGCACTCTCTGGTTCTAATTAACAGCTCTCTCGTCACTGCTTCCATAGCACTATGGGTGTATTAGTATTGATTTAAAAGGGTATTGTTTAAAAGTTATTTTTGGGCTCGGTGCCTGTGGCTAAATGGGCTAAGGTGCCAGCCACTTACACCTGAGCTGGCAGGTTCGAATCCAGCCCGGGCTCGCCAAACAACAATGCCGGCTGCAACCTAAAAATGGCCGGGCGTTGCGGCAGGCGCCTGTAGTCCCAGCTACTTGGGAGGCGGAGGCAAGAGACTCGCTTGAGACCAGGAATTGGAGGTTGCCATGAGCTGTGATGCTACAGCTCTCTCTCCAGGGAAACAGCTTGAGGCTCTGTCTCAAAAAAAAAAAAAAAAAAAAAAAGTTATTTTTGCATCTCTTTCCCACTACATTATGAGTTCTTTTTCTTCTCTTTATTTTTCTTAAAGGCTAGTCAAGTGAAGCAGCAAAAGTGGAGAAGGAAACATTTTGAGTTTCTTAAGTTAGTCTCCGTGTTATCAGCAGCGTGTCCAGTTCCTGGTGTATGGTAGATATTGAATAAAACTTCATGATTTGGGCAGGATGCTTGAACATCATTTTGTGAAAAGGACAATGTAGACCCCAATTAAGACAGTTGTTATGTCATATCCCCAGTCTTTAGCTGACTCTGAAGACAGAGATTGAGATTTCTCAAATGATTAGTGCCTGAGTGTGGGTTTTCCCAGACATCAGAGGCCCTTAGAACCAGTGAGGATTTTCAATTTAAGACCTAAATTCTAGGTTCCACAGAAAATTCTCACTGTTTTGAATGGTAGAGACAGGGTTTCAGCGTCAAGAGATATATATATATGGGCGGCACCTGTGGCTCAGTGAGTAGGGTGCCGGTGTCATATACTGAAGGACACGGGTTCAAACCCAGCCTCGGGCTGAAATGCAAAACAGAAAAATAGCCGGGCGTTGTGGCGGGCGCCTGTAGTCCTAGCTACTCGGGAGGCTGAGGCAAGAGAATCGCCTAAGGAGTTGGAGGTTGATGTGAGCTGTGACACCACTGCACTCTACAGAGCGCGATAAGTGAGACTCTGTCTCTACAAAAAAAAAAAAAGATATATATATATCTTCATGGATATTTTATATATATATATATATTATCGTCTGTGGTTCCATCCCAGTATCTCACTAAAGGTTGAGACTGCAGGGCACGAAAAAAATATTAACAAAACCCCAGTTTTTGAGAATCTCAAAACCTTGAAAAACAGCTGGATTATCTCGAAAGCTTGGAGGGGAGTGTCTTTGCAGGTTTTGTGGAGAGTATGATGAACGGTATTGACGCATGACACGGGGCTCTGTCACTCCCCTACTTACACCCCACAGTACACGCTGAGCTGCAGAGGAGACACTGGCGGACTCCATGAACCCCAGATGAGTAGTTTTCTCGAAATCAGCAGATGTCTATTTGTAGAACTGGGATAGTAGCTTCTGAGTGGGTGGGAAAGAGCTTAGTTCCAATTTCCCCTCAAAAACAAGAATTTGGTTCTGACGAGACTCCAAGCACCGAGTTGCATTGAAAGTGCAGTGACCGGTCTGCAAAAGACGCCAACAGGAAGAGCCTCTGGGGGCACTTCTTAAGGTATCACGCCTCTGCGCCCCGCGCTTCACTGGGGGCCCCTCAGCTTCTCCCTTCCGCCTCGAGCTCCCCACTGGCTTCTCGGAAGGTTAACAGAGTATTCGGTCCTGGGCGCAGTGGGGAGCTCCCCAGGCTGCCCCCCGGGGCGGGCCTGACCGCGGGAGAGCGCCCGCGCGGCCAGGAAGCGGGATCGCAGATGGCCCAGGGCGCTGGGCAGGGCAGGGTGACGGCGCGGCCGGGCGCGGGGGCGGGAGCGGCCTGGGGACGTGCCGGGCGGGGGCGCGGGCAGCGCCCGGCACGTCAGCTCCGCGGCCCCCGGCGGCCCTCCCCCGGGCGGGGCCCGCCCCGACGGCGCTGACTCAGCAACGCGAGGGGGGAGTTTTGTCCCTCCGCGGACCCCGTTTCTCCTGGCCTCGGCCTCCCCGCCGCCACCGAGCCGGTTTCCTTTTTCCGGCGCTCCGGGTGCGGGAGGCAGTTCTGGCCACCTAGGCGGCGAGCCTCAGTGCAACCCCAGCGCTCGCCTGAGGACCCCCAAGCTACCGTTACCCCGCCAGGCAGCGTGGGCGCCATGAGCATCGCGGGTGAGACGCGGCTGTTCCCCCGCCGAGGCTCCGCCGGCGTCCTCCTCGGAGGCCCGGCAGCGGGGAAGGCCGGGGCTGGGGCTGGGGCAGGGGTGATGACAGGGATGGAGCCTCGGGGAGAGTGGGGGCTGCAGGAGGACCGCATCTTGGAGGAGGACGCCGGCTAAGGGCTTCTCCGCTGCCCTGGTCACCTCAAGATGCACTTGAGAAGTTGGACACGGGGTATGGGCGTCACGGTCAGCCCTCTTCAGGCTCGTTTTGGTGTTAAGTGCTGTTTGGTCTCCCAGCAGGACTGAATTCGGAGAAGGTAACTACTCTCATTCAGAAACTGAATTCTGACCCTCAGTTCGTACTCGCTCAGAATGTCGGGACCACCCACGACCTTCTGGACATCTGTCTGAAAAGAGCCACGGTACAGGCTGCTCAGCATGTGTTCCAGCATGCTGTGCCTCAGGAAGGCAAGCCTGTCACCAACCAGAAGAGCTCAGGTGAAGTCTGAAACTTCTTGCATACTTTGACCTTTTTGGCAGCGTCCTGTTTTGGTATCTTAAGAATGGTCTTAGGGGAACAGATTTGTACTGAAAGAACTTGTAGTAAATTCCTAAAGAATAGGCACAGGTAAAGGTAGTTCCAGGAACTTTACCTGTGTTGCTTTTTAGCACATTTGGTTTGGGTGCAAAAAGCGACCAGGCCATGATCATATGCTTGAGTGTAATTCACTATATTCTGTCCTGATAAATGATTGTAGTCCATCAGACAACGCAAAAATGTTCATACCCTAGCTTAGAGGAATCCCCAGAATTGATCTGAAGGTCATATACAAATGTATGAAATAGAGAAGACATAATGTAATCACATCAAAATGTCATCAAATGTAACTTTTAAATATGTTTCTTGGTTACAACTGAAGGTAATTAGTGCATGCTAATAGACTGAGTTCTCACCCATAGACCAGTTTGTAATACAGAAAAAAAATCCAGTTCACATGCCTTTCTGATCAAGAAGTCTTGTTTTGCTATCTACTGTAGCACCATTATCAGAAAAACAGCTACAGTGAAAGATTATTCAGGAACCTAAATATATGAATATTCTCACGCAAAATTGTACTGAAAGGATATTTTAAAAACTCTTTAACCATTTAAAAACTATTCCTACTGACAGAGAGCACATTAGTACTTGTTGAGAGCCAGTCAAAACTCACAACTGTATGTGGGTATATTTTATCATATGTGCATATACCTTTGTAAAGTTGATTTTTAAATTTCAAGGAAAAAAGTCAAGACCTTTCAAGAATTAATGTGCTGGCGGCACTTGTAGCTCAGTGGGTAGGGCGCTGCCCAGATTCACTGAGGCTGGCGTGTTTGAACCCAGCCCGGGCCAGCTAAAACAACAGTTACAACTGCAACAACAAAAAAATAGCCAGGCATTGTGGCTCATGCCTGTAGTCCCAGCTACTTGGGAGGCTAAGGCAAGAGAATCACTTGAGCCCAAGAGTTTGAGGTTGCTGTGAGCTGTGATGTCAGGCACTCTCCCAAGGGTGACATAGTGAGACTCTGTCTCAAAAAAAAAAAGTGCTGCTGTAGAGGAAAAGTAACTTGGGGGTGTGTAGGCTTTCAGGCTACAAATGATTCGTTGGTAATGTCACGGTGGTCCTACAGAGTTTAGATTACAGTGACCTCTTAGGGAAAAGACTGGAAAGCCTAATTTGGAAAAGGTCAGGTCTTACACAATCTGTAGTGTCACTTTTATTTATAAAAAAATCCAAGTAGCATGTGAGCTGTGTAGTTTATTTTCATGCATTTTCCTTTTTTGAGACAGCGTCTCACTATGTTGTCCTCAGTAGAGTACTGTGGCATCACAGCTCACAGCAACCTCAAACTCTCGATTCTCTTGTCTCAGCCTCCCAAGTAGCTGGGACTACAGGTACCTGCCACAATGCCTGGCTATTTTGTAGTTGTCAAGCCCAGGTCCAGCTCTAACCCACCAGCCTTGGTGTATGTGGCCTGTGCCCTACTCACTGAGCTACGGGCGCCGAGCCTTTCATGCAGTTTTCAAATTAACAGTTCATCCAGATTTCTTCTAATAGAAATATGTAGTGTACAGAAGGGAGGTGGCATACTGATAAACCTCACATAAGGATGGGCAATACTAAGGCATTAGTAACTTTTCCAAAAGCACTATAGTTACTTATTTTATTATATATTTTTTTGTTACAAAGTTACTCCTTCTCTTTTCTTTTTTTTTTGAGACAGAGCCTCAAGCTGTCACCTTGGATAGAGTGCTGTGGCATCACAGCTCACAGCAACCTCCAATTCCTGGGCTTAAGCGAGCCTTCTGCCTCCGCCTCCCAAGCAGCTGGGACTACAGGCGCCCTCCACAATGCCCAGCCTATTTTTTGGTTGCAGCTGTCGTTGTTTGGCTGCCTGGGCTGGATTTGAACCCGCCAGCTCAGGTGTACGTGGCTGACGCCTTAGCCCATTGAGCTACAGGCACCAAGCCAAGTTACTCCTTTTCAACATAGAATATTTGCAAACTACCAAGTGATTATTTTCTGTATATCCCTCAGGTCTTTGTGTGTATTTAATTATAGGTTGATACTTTATACATTGTCAGTTAACCTGCCTACCTTTTTCACTTACCAAAATACTGTGAATATATTTTCATATCTGTAAAAAAGTTATGCCCAAATGTAAGTAATAGTTCTTCCCTCTGAATTATCCTTCAGAAAAGAGAGAATTACCTTATATTTAAGATTTAAGGCCTTGCAATAACTTTTACAATGGGCACTCTCAGTTTAGTTTGAAGTGGAGTACAGTTTAGGAAAGGCTTTACTCTGAAATAATCCCCAGTCTGTGCTACTTGTGGATGCTTACAGAGATCATTTGTTTGAATTAGGTTTTTTTAAAGTGAGAAATTTGAACACAGTGTATTTTTAGGACATGACTTTGTATGGAAATGTTGACTATCGTTGTAAATAGGCCTTTTAAAGATTACTTAAATCAGCATAGGAGTGGTGACATTGTGAAGTTTTCGGTTATATATTTAGAGGAAAAATGAAGAATGTGATTATATAGTTGGTGGTTGGCATGAAATTTTCAAGCAATAGCATCATGCATAGATTAAAGGACAGGAACTTTATAAAGCTTTTGCTAGGTATTGCCAGATTGTATGTAGGTATTTTGTACCGATTTAATCCCTATACAGAATGATAACAATGCTTATTTCCCCAAGTCCTTGCCAACATTGGGCTTTATCAATTTAATAAAATGTCTCCCCACTTACCAGGTCTTTTTTTTTTTTCTTGGGATGGAGTCTCAAGCTGTTGGCTTGGGTAGAGTGCTGTGGCGTCGTGGCTTACAGCAACCTCTAACTTGGGCTCAAGCAATCCTCTTGCCTCAGTTTTTCTATTTTTAGTAGAGACAGAGTCTCTTTTTTGCTCAGGCTGGTCTTGAACTTTGTGAGCTCAAGCAGTGCACCCACCTTGGCCTCCCAGAGTGCTAGAATTACAGGCATGAACCACTGCGCCTGGCCTTACCAGGTGTCTTTTGATGAACTTGAAAAAAATGTTTCTTTGCCATTTATGTCCTTTTTGACCACTGAATGATCTGTTTGTGATCTCTGCTCATGTTTTTCTAATAGTGTTTCTTTTTCTATTGTGATTTTCTTAGGGGATTTATAATGGATTCTTTATTTATTTATTTTTAATTTTACAGACAGGGTCTCACTTGTTGCTGAGGTTGGGATACAGAGACACAATTTTAGCTTGCTGTAACCTCAAATACCTAGGCTCAAGCAGTCCTCTCATTGCAGCCTCTTGAGTAGCGAGGACTAAAGGTGTATGCCACAAGGCCTGGCTAATTTAAAAAAATTTTTTGTAGAGACATGGTCTCACTATGTTGCCCACTTCTGACCTCAAGAGATCCTCCTGCCTTAGTCTCCGAAAATGCTTGGATTATAGGCATGAACCACCATGCCCAGCCTTGTAGTGGACTCTTTTTGAGACAGAGTCTTGCTTTGTTGCTCTTGGTAGAGTGCTATGGCATCACAGCTCACAGCAACCTCAGACTCTTGGGCTCCAGTGATCATCTTGCTTTAGCCTCCCAAGTAGCTGGGACTACAGGCTATTTTTTGTTGCAGTTGTCATTGTTGGTTAGCTGCCCTGGGCCAGGTTCGAACCCACCAACTTCGGTTTATGTGGCTGGTGCCGTAACCACTGTGCTATGGGTGCTGAGCCTCTTGCTAGCATTTTTTAACACCAAAACTTCACCATAGTGTTTTGTACCTCAGATAAAACCTCTGACAGTAGACTTGGATAGGCTGTTCTGGTCTCTGCCTCGCTGTGACCCCACTCATCGCTTGGCTGCTGTCAGGCTGGTCTTGAACTTTTGAACTCAAAGTGATCTACCTGCCTCAGCTCCCAGAGTGCTAGTATTACAGGTGTGAGCCACTGCACCTGGCTTGGACTCTTTACGAGGCAGGGTCTTACTCTCACCTAGGCTAGAGTGTAGCAACGTCATCATAGCTCACCTGCAACTTTAATCTTGAGCTCAAGCAAATTCTCGTGCCTCAGCCTCCTGAGTAGCTGGAACTACAGGCATGCACCATGACACCTGGCTAACTTTTTTTTAATTTTATTTTTTGTAGAGTTGAGGTCTTGGTGTATTCATTAGGCTGGTCTTAAACTGCTGGCCTCAAGCAATTGTCTCACCCTCCCAAAGTGCTGGGATTATAGTCATGAGCCACCATACCTAGCCATATTTTTTTATTATGTTAAGGATATTAGTTTTGTATATGTATTGCAAATAATAATTACTACCTTTTTTTTTTTTTGGTTGCTCTCGGTAGAGTGCCATGGCATCATAGTTCATAGCAACCTCAAACTCTTACACTCAAGCTATCTTCCTGCCTTAGCCTCCCAAGTAGCTGGGAGTACAGGTCCCCTGCCACAATAGCCAGCTATTACCTTTGTTTTTTTGTTTTGTTCTTAATCTTTCTGCTCTTTCTGATTGAGTCTTGAATTGTCCAAATCTTGTCATGGCAATGTAATCTATGTAATTGCTCATCTTAATTTCTTGATTTGCTTTTTTATTTCAGGGCGATGCTGGATCTTTTCTTGTCTGAATGTTATGAGACTTCCATTCATGAAAAAGTTAAATATTGAAGAATTTGAGTTTAGTCAGTCTTACCTATTTTTCTGGGACAAGGTATGGGACTGATCTGGCAAGATTCTTTTTGTTTTGATATCAACCTTAATAGGGACTACCTCTTCATTTCTTGCTTTTCCAATTATAGTCTGCCCTGTTATTATAAGTGAGACACCTTTTATTCTGATTTCCAATGTATCAAAAATTGTCTCTTTTCAGAGCCAGAACCACCTTCTTTTGGTTGGTAGGTGGCTAATCTTTATAATGAAATAATAAGTCGATTGATCACCTGACTGCTTACTTATTTATTTAAAATTTTATTTTAAATAATTTTCCTTTTTAGCATCTTTATTTAGCTTATTTAGTACTTTCTAGAGCCTGTGTCCCCTTTTCTGGTAGTACTTATCTGAAAATCAGCAAATAATTTTATTTCAGATATAAGAAGAAACTTTAAATGTTCTTTAAAGCTGTATAATCATTTAATTATCAATTTTAATATAAAAATATCTGTTAATAGTGTTTGTTTCAGCATCACTTATACCAAAATTAGAGTGGTACAGAGAAGATTAACGTGGCTTCTATACAAGGATGACATGCAAATTCGTGAAGTGTTTCGTATTTTAAAAAAGAAAAAAAATATGTTACGTAGAGTCCATGGTAATTCCATGACTCCCATTCTGTTGACAGTGCCAGTAAAGTTATTGATTCTCTTTTCTTTTAATTCTATTTAACTTCCTTTAATTTAATTTTATTTAACTCTAGGTTGAACGCTGTTATTTCTTTTTGAATGCTTTTGTGGACACAGCTCAGAAAAAGGAACCCGAGGATGGGAGATTAGTGCAGTATTTGCTCACAAACCCTGCAAATGATGGTGGGCAATGGGATATGCTTGTCAATATTGTTGGTAAGAGCCTTTATTTAATGGAACTAAAAGTCCACATGACTGAGCAAGACTTGATAGGTCTAAGCCATTTCTTCTGTGGTTTGTCTAGGCCATTTCTCCTGTGGTTAGATACAAAATAGAATTGGTCTCCAAGAAGATACATAGTTATCTCTAAGAACCTTTATTTCACAGTCTCACCTATAAAGTGCCTTTCTTAAATGAGAGGGTAAGGAGACAGGTATAGTAAAGGGAGGGTTGAGGGAAGAAAAGACATTATCTTTTGGGGAAACATCATGCTGAGCACTTAACAAAACATTGTAAATAAACAGAATAAAATTAATTCTAAGATAAATATACATATTAGAAACCTGTTTAATAATATGAAGTATAAGATTTTCTAAATTAAACCAGCAAAATATGGCCCATTTTAAAGCAGTAGCTATTTTTGCCAAGGTTTCTAATGCTGGTATATACTTTAACCTTATTAAACACTAAAATGTATTTTCTTTTAGAAAAATATGGTGTTATCCCTAAGAAATGCTTTCCTGAATCTTACACAACAGAGGCAACACGAAGGATGAATGATATTCTGAATCACAAGGTATAGTATGTGGAGCAGGGTGGAATTGAGTTTACTGTACATATTGTAAAACTTCTGGCCAGGCATGGTGGCTGATGCCTATAATCCAAGGAAGGATTGGGAGGCCACAGCAGGAGGATCACATGAGGCCAGGAGTTTAGGATTAGTAGCATAGTGAGACCCTGTCTTTTCAAAAAAATATAGAACTTAGGTGTAGTGGTGTGTACCTGTAGTTCCAGCTATTTGGAAGGCTGAGGCAGGAGGATTGGCTTGAGCCCAGAGGTTTGAGGTTGCAGTGAGTTATGATGACACCACTACACTCTAGCCTGGGAAACAGAATAAAACACTATCTCAAAAAAAAAAAAAAAAAGAAAAAAGAAAAAGAAAAATAAAAACGCAAAAAAATTTCTAATTGGAGGCCAGGTACAGTGGCTCATGCCTGTAATACCAGCAGTCTGGGAGGCCAATGCGGGTGGATTGCCTGAGCTCACAGGTTTGAGACCAGCCTAAGCAAGAGCAAAACCCATCTGTAAAAATAGCTGAGTGTTGTAGCAGGTGCCTGCAGTCCCAGACACTTGGGAGGAGGAGGCAGAAGAATCGCTTGAGCCCAAGAGTTTGGGGTTGCTGTGAGCTATGATGCTATGCACTCTACCAAGGGTGACAAAGTGAAACTCTGTCTAAAAAAAAAAAAAACCCTTCTAATTGACTTTTTAAAGAAGTTCTTTGGTATTTCAGTGTTCACTGTTGATATACAAGATAGTTACTGGCTCGGCACCTGTGGCTCAAGCAGCTAAGGCGCCAACCACATACATCTGAGCTGGTGGGTTCGAATCCAGCCTGGGCCTGCCAAACAACAATGACAGCTGCAACCAAAAAATAGCCCGGTATTGTGGCAGGCGCCTGTAGTCCCAGCTACTTGGGAGGCTGAGGCAAGATAATCACTTAAGCCCAGCAGCTGGAGGTTGCTGTGAAGCCACAGCACTCTACCAAGGGCAAGAGTTTGAGGCTCTGTCTCACAAAAAAAAAAAAAAGATAGTTACTGATGTCAGTGTTAGTCAAAAGTAATGTAGCTGGCTGGGCACGATGGCTCATGTCTGTAATCCCAACACTCTGGAAGGCTGAGGCAGGTGGATTACTTGAGCTCAGGAGTTAGAGACCAGCCTGAGCAATAGCAAGACCCCACCTCTGAAATTAGCCAGGTGTTTTGGTGGGCGCCTGTAGTACCAGCTACTGGAAGTTGAGGCCAGAGGATCACTTGAGCCCAAGAGTTAAAGGTCACTGTGAGCTATGACACTGCAGCACTCTACCAGGAGCGACAAAGTGAGATTCTGTCTCAAGAAAAAAACAATGTAGCTACATATTAACCTTAAAAATAATTGAAATTAAAGTGTTTTTTTTTTCCTTTTTAAAAAACTTTCATTTTTATTTCTGTTGATTTTAATGTTTTCTTGGAATATTCGTGAAAGAAAGTCACAATTAATATGGACCACAAGTACTGAGTGCTGTGTCTTTCACGTGGTTCTAGTAGAGGTGGGCTGCCTTATGCACTACAAAAACCAAAAAGAACTATTTGCAAGACTCTCTCAAAGAATATGCACTTTGAGACTTCCTCAGACCACATTTATGTGGTTTATCCATGCACTAAATATTTGTGTTTTTTTTTTTTTTTTTTGAGACAGAGCCTCAAGCTGTCACCCTGGATAGAGTGCCATGGCATCACAGCTCACAGCAACCTCCAATTCCTGGGCTCAAGCGAGTCTCTTGCCTCCGCCTCCCAAGTAGCTGGGACTACA
>CAUYON010127310.1:0-41708 GCA_963573935.1 Arctocebus calabarensis | reverse complement strand
CATGTTTAGTTACTTTTCCTCAGCGAGGCACAGAGTCGCCCAGTGCCCATCCGGCTCTCACTTGCCCTGGTGCTGTCTCTTGAAGTGTAATTTTTATAAAGTCGAATTTGGATGTTTGGGTATAGAGCTCAGAGAACTTTGACAAAGGTATTCAAGAAATTCAAAGTATTCAAGATAAAGAAATTTTTTATCACCACAAAAAGTTTCCTTGTGCCACTTAATAGCCAATTCTCCCAACATCCTCATCCCTGACAACTAGTGATTTTCTGTTTTTCACCTATGGTTTTGAAATGGAATCATATGGTATGTAACCTTTTTTATAATCGCTCTTTCCTTTAGCATAATACTTCAGAGAGACATTCAGGTCATTGTATTTATCCTTTCTTTTGTTGAGGGATACATCGTATGGATATACCACAGTTTGTTAATTACTTGTTCCTTTCTGTTGTTGAGGGATCCATTGTATGGAAATACCGAAGTTTGTTTATCCATCCTCCACTTGACAGACATTTCGGATGCTTCTATATTTCAGTTTAGAAAACAACCTACAGAATATATATATATCTTTTTTTTTTTTTTGAGGCAGTCTCACTGTGTCACTATTTCACCCTTGGTAGAGTGCAGTGGCATCACAGCTCACAGCAATCTCAAACTCTTGTGCTTAAGCGATTGTCTTGCCTAAATTTAATTCTTAAATTTAGATCTGAAGTATTTTATTTTGGGTTATAGTGTGAGGTATGAGTTCAATTTCACTATTTTGCTTGTGAATATCCAGCTGCCCCAGCACATTGGTTGAAAAGTCTATTTTTCCCCCCTCAATTGTTTTACCCTCCCCCATCAAAATAAACTAATCACAGATGTATGGATTTATTTCTCAGTTGTAGTCCATTAAGCTTCATGTTTATTTTTATGCCAGCATCACAGTCTTGATTAGTGTAGCTGTGTAGTTTTTAAATTAATTCTTTATTAAATCATAATTGTATACATTTATGAGGTACAATGTGATGATTTGATATGTAATATAGAATGCTTAAATCAAACTGATTAAAATAACCATCACCTCATTTATTTTTTGTGGTAAGACATTTATAATTTACTCTTAGTTATTTTGAAATATACCCTTTCATTGTGCACATTAGGCAAGATCCCACCAAATGCCCTCCCTCTTCCCACGGATCACCCTCCCCTCTTTCTTTCCCCCTCCCACCTCTCCCAACTCTCTTGCTAGACTTTACTTGTGTTTTATCATTCATATGAATGTGTGTTTATATATTGGTTTCATAATAGTATTGAGTACATTGGATACTTCCCCCCCATTCTTGAGATACTTTACTAAGAAGAGTATGTTCCAACTCCTTCCAGGTAAACATAAAAGATGCAAAGTCTCCATCTTTTTATGGCTGGATATTATTCCATGGTATACATATACCACAATTTGTTAATCCATTTGTGGATTGATGGGCATGTGGATTGCTTCCACAACTTGGCAATTACGAATTGTGCTGCAATAAACTTTCAATGCAAATGTCTTTGTGATACAATGATTTTGTTCTTCTGGGTGGATATCTAGTAATGGAATTGTGAGGTCAAATTGAAGATCAACTTTTAATTCCTTGAAGATTCTCCATTTTTTCTTTCTATGAAGATTGCATTAGTTTGTAGTCCTACCAGCATTCCTTTCTCTCCACATCCACACCAGCATCTGCAGTTTTGGGACTTTATGATGTGGGCTATTCTTACCGTGTAGTAAGTTTTAAAATCAGGATGTGTGAGTCTTCTTATAATGTCTTTTTCCCCCCAAATTGTTTTGGATATTCTGGTTTCCTTCCATGTCCATGTGAATTTGGGGATCAGCATGTCAATTTTTGTAAAGAAAAAAAAAAAGAAGTTGAAATTTTGGTAAAGATTTGATCAAATGCATATATTAATTTGTGGAGTATTGCCATGTTAATGTGTGAAGTCTGCCAATCCGTGAACATGGAGTGGCTTCCTATTTCTTCAGCTGCTCTTTAATTTCTTTCAACAATATTTTGTAGACTGCAGTGTAGAATCCTTGAACTAATTTTATTAAATTTATTTTTATTTTATTCTTTTTATACTTTTATAAATAGAATTGTTTTTTAACTAATTTTTCAGATTATTCATTAATTTCTCCATAGTGGTCCTGTAACTTCATTGGATTTGTTTATGTCCAATAGGTCTTTTAAGGATTCCATAGAATTTTCTATATACAAAATCCTATCATCTGTAAATAAAAATATTTACAATCTGAATGCATTTTATTTCAATTTGATATTTTTTTGGCATAATTACCCTGGGCAAGAACCCCAAGAAATGTTGAATAGAGGTAGCAAGAGCAAATACTCTTATCTTATTTCTGATCTTAGGGTGAAAGCTTTTAGTCTTTCATCATTAAGTATGATGTCAGCTGTAGGATTTTATTGATGCCCTTTATCAGTTTGAGTACGTTCTTTTTTATTCTTAGTCTGTTTAATGTTTTATTATACAAAGGGTAGTTGATTTTTTCAAATATCTTTTCTGCATCTCTTGATATAATCATGTGCTTACCCCTTTATTTTATTTATTTGACTGGGGGGGAGTGTCTTTCATTCTATATTACCTTATATGAGTTTTATTTTTTTTATATTAGAACTGAAGGGTTTAAGATACAGATCAGTAAGTAAAAAATAAAAAGGAATCTCAGTACAGAAAATATATTTAATAAATTAAAGCTAAAAACAAAAAACAAACCAAAAAAACTCCACAAAACCCACAAAGATCTGAGAAGATTCAAGAAAGCAAGACAAGCTGTAACCAGAGTCTGTAAATATCCAAGTAGTGACTGTTTTAAGACATAGTCTTCTCAGCTTCTAGTGACCACTTAGTGAGCACATCAGCCAAAGTGGGCCAGCAAAACGTTTGATGTTTGAAAATATAAACAAATGAAGGCTTATTTTGTATCCTATGAAGTGCTAATTTGAATACATTCATTAAAATAGAGAATATCTGAGAAAGATCAATAACAAAAGCAATGGCCACTCAATTCAAATTAATGTTAGATAGTTTATAGCATTTTATTGCTAGTGGTTTAAATCTAAACGAGCAACATCAAAGTACTTTTGTAGTTAGCTTCTTCAACTTCATAGAAAATGAAGTACAATTCCAAGTGCTTATGATAAACTTATATAAAATATACTCAGAAATTAGAAATAGTTGTTCAAATCTCACCAAGATACTATAGTCCTCAAACAGGCCACTTCCCGTCTAATAACTGCAGGGCATTTATTTATTTAGGAACTACATAAATGTATCTGTGTAATTATTAATACATTGATTGACTTTCATAAACTGAACCAACTTTGCATCCTAGGATAAATTCCACTTAGCCTTGATAGATAGTGCTTTTAATAGGCTGCTGAATTCAGTTTGCTAGTATGTTCTTGAGAAATGTTCATGTCTATATTTATAAGAAATATTTTCCTATAGTTTTTTTTTCTTGCTATGTCTTTCCTTTTGGTATCAACATACTATTTGCCTCATAAAATGAGTTAGAATGTGTTCCATTTTTTCTTATATTTTGTGAAGAGTTTACAAAAGATTAAGGCTCGTTCTCTTTTAATTGTTGGGTAACATTCACCAGTGAAGCCATCTGATCTTGGGCTTTCCTTTGGGGGAAGAGTTTTTTTATTATTAACTTAATCTCTTACCTGTAATAGGTGTATCCAGATTTTATATTCTTCTTGATTTAGTTTTGGTAATTTGTATCTTTATAGAATTTCTCATTCATTTCATCTAGGTTATCTAGGTATCAAAGTTTCAAATATACAAGTGTTCATATTATTCTCTTTTATTCTTTTTTATTTCTATACCATCAATAGTGAAGTTTCCTCTGTCTTTAGTGATTTAAGCATTTTCTCTTTAAAAAATGTTTTTCATGGGCGGTGCCTATGGCTCAGTGAGTAGGGCACCGGCCCCGTATACTGAGGGTGGTGGGTTCAAACCTGGCCTCAGCCAAACTGCATCAAAAAATAGCCGGGTGTTGTGGTGGGCGCCTGTAGTCCCAGCTACTCGGGAGGCTGAGGCAAGAGAATCGCCTAAGCCCAGGAGTTGGAGGTTGCTGTGAGCTGTGACTCCATGGCACTCTTCTGAGGGTGATAAAGTGAGACTCTGGCTCTACAAAAAAAAAAAAAAAAAAAAAAAGATGGACATATACTAGGTAAAAGGAGTTGCCAATTAATAGGCTTTTAGTAATACTGTAGTAAGGTGTGGGGGAAGGGTGGCATTCTGTAGTCCTGCGATTAGGTCTCAGGCTTTTGGTGAACCGCTGTCCCTGGGCTATAAACTTCATCAGTGCAGAGCTTCTCAGTTTTTTTTCCCCTTCAGATAGTCCAGGATGGCTAGAAGGCGCTGGAGTTGGGTATTTACCTTCCCTCCGGTAGGTTAGGTGCTGCTAATAAAACCCCAGTAGCTGAGGCTCTAGTAAAATAGTTGCTCCTGAGAGATAGCTTGCTTACGAACAGAACCCTCAACCATATTTTGAAATGGTTCCTTTTTGCCTCTTCCTGCCAGAAGAATGACCATGTGTGAGGACCTAGTAGAGCTCCAGTAGGAAAAGTATAGGTGGCTCCCTATGACTGGGGCCCCTAGAGTTTCTAACGGTCAGAATTGTTCACACTGAACAACTACAGTTTAGGTTTTCCTGCCCTGGAACTGGTTCACACAGAGCTTTCTGCTCTCGTAACTTGTAATTCTCTGCACCTACCCATCTGTCTCTGCAGCTTCTTTGGGTAGCAGTTTACCCTGTGACTCACTTCTCTGACAGATCTAAGAAGTGTTCATCTTTTTCCGGCTCTGGTGGGTCTGGACATTCATTAAGCAGAGAATAGAACTCTGCTTGATTTTCTGGACCTCTTTTTTTTTTTTTTGGTAGAGACAGAGTCTCACTTTATGGTCCTTGGTGGAATGCTGTGGCATCACACAGCTCACAGCAACCTCCAACTCCTAGGCTTAAGCGATTCTCTTGCCTCAGCCTCCTGAGTAGCTGGGACTACAGGCGCCCTCCACAACGCCTGGCTAGATTTTCTGGACCTCTTAAAATATTCCTTCCAGAGCGGTGCCTGTGGCTCAGTGAGTAGGGCGCTGGCCCCATATACCAAGGGAGGTGGGGTCACGCCATGCTGCAACAAAAAAATAGCCGGGCTGGCGGTGCCTCTGGCTCAAAGGAGTAGGGTGCTGGCCCCATATGCCAGAGGTGGTGGGTTCAAACCCAGTCCCTGCCAAAATTGCGAAAAAAAAAAAAACCAAAACAAAAAATAGCCGGGCATTGTGGTGGGCAACTATAGTCCCAGCTACTTGGGAGGCAGAGGCAGGAGAATTGCTTGAGCCTAGGAGGTGGAGGTTGCTGTGAGCTGTGATGCCACAGCACTCTACCCAGGGTGACAGCTTGAGGCTCTGTCTCAAAAAAGAAAAGAAAAAGAATAGACAAACTAGCCAGGCATCGCAGCAGGTGCCTGTAATCTCAGCTGCTTGGGAGGCTGAGGCAAGAGGATGGTCAAGAGTTTGAGGTTGCTGTGAACTATAATGATGCCATGGCTCTCTACCCAGGGCTTAGAGTAAGATTCTCTCTCAAAACAAAACAAAACCAAAACACCAGCTTTGCTGGAATTTTCATAAGGAATCTCAGGTTAGACTTAAAAGCCTCTCAAAGGAAGGCAAAGATTTGGCTATCCCTTTAAATACCTGTATGCATTGGGTAAATTCCTCTTTTTTTCGAGGACCCAAAGTAGCTTGGAATTCCTGGAGGTATTGAAAAGTGACATTCTTTACTTACCACAGACCAGGAAATGTTATTGATGAAGTATCTAGCCAGTTTTTTCTTTCTTTCTTTTTTTTTTTTGTAGAGACAGAGTCTCACTCTATCACCCTCAGCCTCCCAAGTAGCTGGGACTACAGGTGCCCGCCATAGCGCCTGGCTAATTTTTGATGCAGTTCGGCCAGAGCTGGGTTTGAACCTGCCACCCGCCTTGGTATATGGGGCCGGCGCTGAGCCACAGGCACTGCCCTAGCCAGTTTTTTCAACAGGCTTTTTATCAGCCTTATAAATAAATACAGGCTTCTTAGAAGTCTCATATATGGCCCACTTTTGCTTTAGGAGCTCTAAAGAGGTACACACAGGTACCCAGTGGAGCCTATAGCTCAGGGTGCCTTAACTTAGGGTTCACATGGGCTTCTGAGATCTAAATATATCCCCTGATATTACTGGCAAATATTTTCAGAGGAGAGGATGTAGTGCCTTCATCAGGTTCTCCCAAAGGGGAAGAGAATCAAAGCTACAACTACAGACTGGCTTCATTCATTCATTCATTTTGTCATTAAAATTAGAATACAATAATGACAAAGGTTACCATTTGAGAACTTAATGTGCTGGGCATTATGCTAGGCACTTATATTTCTGACCTTTGCAAAAACTCTAAAGGTAAATATCATCATCTCCGTTTTGTACATATAGAAACTGAGGCTCAGGGTGGCACCTGTGGCTCATTGAGTAGGGCGCCGGCCCCATATACCAAAGTTGGTGGGTTCAAACTCAGCCTCGGCCCAAACTGTAAAACAGAAAAATAGCTGGGCGTTGTGGTGGGCGCCTGTAGTCCCAGCTACTAGGGAGGCAGAGGCAAGAGAATCGCCTAAGCCCAGAGTTAGAGGTTGCTGTGAGCTGCACGATGCCACGGCACTCTACCGAGGGCGATAAAATGAGACTCTATCTCTACAAAAAATAAATAAATAAATAAATAAAGAAACTGAGGCTCAGAATGAAGTGACCTAATGCCACACACGTAAGTATTTGCAAAGCTGGTATTAGACATTGGATCTGCTACACCAAAGCCTGCCTTTATCCCGCTAGATTACCAAAGACGATGCCTTTGGTAATATCAAGTTGCCAAACTTCTGCTCAGAACAAGCTAATCTTGAAATACCGGCTGAACAGGAAATGAAAGAGTAAAGTCAAAAGCTCAGGTTTTGCTTTTTTTTTTTTACAGTTCTCTTCTAACCAATGGAAAGTCACTGCAAAGGCGAAAGTACTGCCTTTAAAAGATGCATTTGTGCCTTCAAGAGGTGTGGCTGCCTTGTAGGTTTTCACAAGAAGGAGTTATTATCTAACCACAAACCAACTGTCTGTCATTACGCTGCACTTTAGCGGATGTCCTCTGTGATTGGTGGACCTGAGAGCAACATTTGAATTTAAAGAAAAGACCAAAACAACCAAGGGACATTACTTCCCTGAGACTGATAAAGTTTTGATGTTAGAGAAAACTCCAACTGGAGTCAGATTAGGCAATAAACCTTGTCCTTGGGTAAAATCATTATTACCTCAGCAACTGGTGTTACTATTAATTTCTTCATCAAGAAGTCTGCCCCTATTTTCAGTAAAACTCACTGACAAAATGTGCAAAAACCATGTGGAGGTACTTTATAAACTGCAAAGGATTATAAAAATGCTAGTAAATACAAATATTTAAAGATCAACTTAAAAAATTAATCTCTACATAGAAAGCAAAATTTGCCTTTCTACAAAGTCTTAATCTAGAAAAGGTGGCAGTCAGAAGCCAGAATTCCTGCTGCCTAATTTTTTTTGTAGTCACTAGACCACATGTAGAATTAATGTTTTGTCACCATTTCCCTCTGCTTTTCCTTTGGACCACTGAGTGGACTGTATCCTCAGGTATTGGTAATAAAACCTATAAAAGAAAAAAAAAAGTGGCCCAAATGACTTTTGTTTTAAATAGGAAAGAAGCCAAGGGCTCATGTAACATTGAAAAAGCTACATCCTCTTAGTAAATTTAATATACATCATTTTGAGTCCAGGATGCACACTCAGCTTAATGAAATCAAAGGATAAATGGAAATCTTTCATCTCAGGCAACACAAGTTCTTACAAAGCAAATACAGTCAAGTAGTGAGCATTCAAATTTTATAGAGCTTGAAATGCTGAACTCTTACAATTTAACCACCTTTCGTCAGTAACACCTTCTATGCCAGAATCATTTAATAGATAAATTTGAAATATACATTTCAAATTTTATGCCCTTTTATGCTTACAATGCACTACAAAAGTACTTTCAGAGCCACCAAAGCAGCAATGTAGGATTCTCATTTTTTTGTTGAAACTCACTTTATTTAAAAAAAAAAACTGTCATGAACAATAAATTACAATCATTTCCCCCTTTTATAAATTCTTCATAAAATATATTTGACAATTTCAAAAGAAAATTTCAAAAGTTGCTTTCATTTCTGAAGTGCTGATGACTTATTTTTTGACTATTTTGTCATGCTGGTGAGTTATTTTGTAGCTGCTACAATAGTTTGATTGGTAACAATTTACAATTAAAAACAACAACAACAAAGAGAAAAAACAGACCAGCAAAAAGAACTATTCTGTGTGCTAGTTATCTGACACTTAACACTTACTTCATCGTAATGACAAAGTATCCCTTAGCACCAAAAATCTACAGGAACCCCATCTTTCTAAGTGACAACTAGTGCAAAATAACATTCTAGGAACTAACTGTACAACCCCATGTTTTAACTGGCCACAGCTGCCTATAAGCTTATTTGAAATATTTGGTCTTTTTTTCAATTAAGACAAATTTCATAAAACACTATAAACCATAGCAAGAGACTCTATGAGGAATAATTGTTTATTGAGTACCTATTATGAGCAAGGCACTGTGCACAAAGTCTTGCTTCCATTCTTCCTCTAGCAAACACCCAGGACTTTCCAAATATTGCTAATCATTTTTTATTACTTACTCCTGGCTGTAAAAGGCCTGCGGCTAAATGCCATTTTTTAAATTGCCATTTTATCAAATGACCTTTAGTGCTGAGCACACAGTAGGTACTTAATAAATACCTCTGACTGAAAGAAGAAAGAATAATTTACTATCATTTTGCTTGGTATCACAGGCTATTTTAGAGTACAAGGACTTGAGAAAATTCCAGAAGAAACTATAACTCTCATAATCTTACCCCCGATGGAAGAATTTTACTTCACACAGGTAAAATCTTTCAAAATAAATTATAATTGTTAACTATTTAAAATGAGGCAGGACTAAAAACTATGTACTTAGGAAACTGTGGCTCCAAGTACACAGATATTTGAAGAGTAAATTAAGAGTGGGCACACCATAACCTCTAAATCTTTGCTGAAGTGCTGCATTATGGACAAGACATTATAATGATGCTTTTTCTTACTCGCAGTAACACAATTCTCTTAGAAAGATCTGTGTTAAAACTAATTTGGTAATTCAGGGAGAGTCAATTATGAGGTTCCAGCATATTTCCATCTCTAATTTCTAAAAGAATTATTATATTAGCTTCCAAGTGACGGTAAAGATAAAAGATCTTTCACTTTTAGAAGCTTTATTTCAATAAAACCTTTCAGTCCAAATTTTAAATTTTCAGATCAAATAACACATAGGCCAGAAATTTTAGGTCTTATAATTTTTTGGTAATGTTTACTTTCTATTGTCCTCTGAACACATTTTAAATAGGGGGTAAATGATGATAGCAATATTCCAACAGTTGTGGAAATTCAAAAAAGCTGTGATTATGGAAACTATCAATAATTTAATATGCTAATACTATTTTATTTGACTTTTGACCAAAGACTCTAGTGCTTTATAAAGAGTAACCTAGATATAGGATAAAGTCTATTTAACTTAAAGGTTAATGTTTTGCTTTGGGAAAGGATTCTTTCCTTAGATTTTAACTATCTGCATTTACAGGAAAACAAATTGAAGACAACTACATAAAGTTAAAAATCTAACTTCCAGAGAAATAATGGTCTATGGGTTTTTACACAGACCATAACAAATGATTGTATAAAATCAGTAACTCTTCTACTTGAATAGTAATTGTTGCCATAGTATTTTACCCATTTGCCACACTATAGGTATCATCTCCCACTTTAGAAAAAGGTGATCAACATTTAAGACAACCATATCACTACCATTACTTTCTCAAATTAGACGAGAGAAAACGGCATCAGTGCCAAAATGAAAGGAACGCCAGTGATTCAACAAGAGACCATATTAGGGTAGGCAATGTGAAGGTAGAGCTCATTTGGTTTCTTCAACTTATGCTGAGGCATAGACAAAAAAGTCTTGAAACCAAAAATTAACATATCAAGTATTATAGTTCATATATAGCAAGTTTTCAGAAACATAAGTATCCTGTGTTTAGATTTATATCAGATTATAAAAAGTTCAAGTGCAGGTATGTCCCAATGCAGTGGTTTAATTGGTTAAATAAATGCCCAGTTACCTAAACAAAGTCTGACTGAAATCACCAATGTCCTTGCCAACCTGCTACCATATGATTGTGTGACTAATTCAACTCTTGCAGCTATAGGGCACTGGAGAGCTCAAACATACTTCAGCAGCTTTGGATTACTTACTTTCATTTATGTTTAACCAGATAATTTTAGACCCTCCAAAATGATGCTTTTTAAAGAGCTGTATAACATTATAAAAATAGAAAATAAAAACTTAATATGATTTAATTAGAGGGAGGGACAGGGTAGAAAAATGAGGGAAGGTTCTTTTATTTTTCATAACTGATTTCACCAGCAAATCTCAAAAACCTGAACCTACATCAAATAATTTAAACAGAAGTGGCATTTTCTTCATATGGAATGCAAAATGCACACATTCACATACTTACATATACATAAATATATACATATATGTTTCCTTTACAAAGTTTCAAAGGTTGCATTACCAGCATGCAAACCTCTTCTTCCATGGAAATTCCTAATACTGACAAGGAATGTCTAAAATACTTAGAGACATATTTCCAGAAAACTGGACCTCTTCTTTTCTTGGCTCTTAAAGAATTTTCCTGCCAAACTTCTACCAATGATCATTTAAAAAAAATTTACACTCACATTGGTAATATACATTTGAAACATCTAATAAAATGGCCAACTTGGATTTAAGAAAAATGAGGAAAAAACCACCCCACAATAAAATTTAAACCCTTAGACAGTGGAGTTTAGCTTTTTATATTCTTTTTCAGCCACATAATGTTGCATCACTGTTAAAACAGAAGCAGCATATCATCCAAGATATTTGCAAATAATATGTGTCACGTTTCCCAGCTGCTATCTTTAAATGCAATTTGTACTAATCTGAGTTCTAGTTCAAAAGCATCTGGACGATCCTGAGGGTTGGCAGCCAGCATTTCCTTAATTAGTTGTTTCATTCGGCCATTCATAGACTTTTTCTTCACAGGAATAAGAAGTTCCATTTTAGGATTTTCCAGAAGAGCTTCCCCAACAGGCACGATCTCAGTTCCTTGTTTTACATAACTCCCCAGGAGTTCCTTCTTTGTCTCTGTGTCTATGAATGTGATCCTTTCCAGCATTGCCCAGATGATAATCCCAAGAGCAAAGATGTCAGCTTTTGCTGTATAATGTCCTTCCCACACTTCAGGAGCCATGTAGAAATCTGTTCCACATGCTGTGGAAAGGAAACACTTGTTTACACTGACAGGTTCTTCGGGGTTCTGCCCAGAGGCTGAACAAACTTTACTTAGACCAAAATCAGCCACTTTCAATGTGGGTTCCAAGTCACTGGTATCCAACCTGCTTTGAGAAATCAGGATGTTGTCAGGCTTAAGATCTCGGTGGATGATCTGGTTTTTATGCAAGAAAGCCAGGGCACTGCTCAGTTGAAGCATAAAGCTGGTGTTAGTTTTACGATTGGGCTTTCTGGACAACAGATACTCATTCATATCTCCTCCGTCACAAAAATCCATCACAAACCATAAGTAATAGGCGCTTCTGGGATCAAAGGCAATTTCTCCTTTTAATGAAGTCTCTACAAGCTAGAAAAAGGAAAAAAAACAGATTATAATAATCTGCACAGATTATACGATTTATTTATAAAAAAAGAAAACTAATTCAAAGGTTAAGTCAGTCTCTAGTTTTAAGTGGCAACTCCGTGCCTATTTTTGTTAAGTGCTTTCTTTTTTTTTTTTTTTTTTTTTTTGAGACAGAGCCTCAAGCTGTCGCCCTGGATAGAGTGCTATGGCATTACAGCTCACAGTAACCTCCAATTCCTGGGCTCAAGCGAGTCTCCTGCCTCTGCCTCCCAAGTAGCTGGGACTACAGGCGCCCGCCACAACGCCCGGCTATTTTTGTTTGGGTTGCAGCTGTCATTATTGGTTGGCGGGCCCAGGCTGGATTCGAACCCGCCAGCTCAGGTTTACATGGCTGGCGCCTTAGCCCGCTGAGCCATAGGCGCCGAGCCTTTTTTTTTTTTTTTTGACAGAGCCTCAAGCTGTCACCCTGGGTAGAGTGCTGTGGCATCACAGCTCACAGCAACCTCCAACTCCCGGGCTCAAGGGAGTCTCCTGCCTCCATCTCCCAAGTAGCTGGGACTACAGGCACCCACCACAACGCCCAGCCATTTTTTCGTTGCAGCGGTCATTGTTGTTTGGTGGGCCCGGGCTGGATTTGAACCTGCTAGCTCAGGTGTACATGGCTGGCGCCTTAGCCCGTTGAGCCAAGGCGCCAAGCCAAGTGCTTTCTTATGTTCATTTTAAACTTCAATTTAAACTACTTCAAACTGTTACTGTCCCTAATGAACACACACCAAACTTCCAATCCAAGAGGTAAAAATTTATTTAAAAATAGCTCTATTTTGAAGCATCTAACTGGCCATAGATTTTTCTGCATGTGTCCATGGAGCTGAACTCTACCAACCTAGCTCACAGCTTCATTAAAAGACCAAAGTTTCAGCAGACAGACCTAGGAAATTGCCAGCCAGGGTAATGAACTTCAATGAAAGTGCCTGAAATACACTTCTTGTTCATTGTGCATACACTATCAACACAACCTGTGAAACTGGAGAGAAACATGATTAAGGAACAGCTAGTTGTTGCAGAAATAAAGTGTTCTTATAGTCACTGATAAAGTAAAGACTAATATCATTACTTCATAAACGTCTACAGACAGAATGCAAATATGCCGGCTATCTCTATTGCTGGATGACTTTTTAAAAGCAATTTTTAAAAATCAATTTTGCAGCTGGGTGTGATAGCCCATGCCAGCAATCCCAGCAGTAGGGAGGCCAAGGCAGGTGGATTACTTGAGCTCACAGGTTCAAGATCAGCCTGAGCCAGAGCAAGACCTCATCTCTAAAAAATAGATGGGTTTTGTGGTAGGCACCTGTAGTCTCAGCTACCCAAGAGCTTGAGGCAAAGAGAATCACTTGCACACAAGAATTTGAGGTTGCTGTGAGCTGTGATGCCATGGCATTTTACCAAGGGTGACAAAGTGAGACTCTGTCTCAAAAAATAAAATAAATAAAATTTGCATTTTGACATAAAAATTCACATATTAATTTTTACTTTTTTTTTTCGAGACAGAGTCTCACTTTGTCACTTTTTTTTTCTTTCTTGGTAGAGACAGAGTCTCACTTTATTACCCTCGGCAGAGTGCCGTGGCATCACACAGCTCACAGCAACCTCCAACTCCTGGGCTTAGGCGATTCTCTTGCCTCAGCCTCCAGAGTAGCTGGGACTACAGGCACCCACCACAATGCCCGGCTATTTTTCTGTTTTGCAGTTCAGCCAAGGCTGGGTTTGAACCCGCCACCTTCAGTATATGGGGCTGTCGGCCTACTTGATGAGCCACAGGCGCCGCCCCACTTTGTCACCTTTGGTAGAGTGCTGTGGCATCATAGCTCACAGTAACCTCTAACTCTTGGACTTAAGTGATTCTCTTGCCTCAGCCTCCCAAAGCTGGGACTACAGGCGCCCACCACAACGCCCAGCTATTTTTTGGTTGCAGTTTGGCCGGGTCTGGTTTGAACCCACCACCCTCGGTATATGGGGCCGGTGCCCTACTCACTGAGCCACAGGCGCTGCCCTCTGTCTTTATCTCAAAGGCAAGCTTTCTAAATAGCTTTGAGCCATAGAGTCCTAGCATTTAAAAGATGCTTTAGACTCAGACTACAGCCAGATAGCAAATATTTAAGCTTGAGAAGCCACATAAGGTCTCTATCCTATATTCTTCTTCATTTATTTATTATTTTTTACAATTTTTTTTTTTTTTTTTTTTTGAGACAGAGCCTCAAACTGTCACCCTGGATAGAGTGCTGTGGCATCACAGCTCACAGCAACCTCCAATTCCTGGGCTCAAGCGAGTTTCCTTCCTCAGCCTCCCAAGTAGCTGGGACCACAGGCGCCTGCCACAAAGCCCAGCCATTTTGTGGTTGCAGCCGTCATTGTTGTTTGGTGGGCCTGGGCTGGATTGGAACCTGCCAGCTTAGGTATACATGGCTGGCGCCTTAGCCCATTGAGCCACAGGCACTGAGCCTATTTATTTATTTATTTTGAGACAGAGTCTCACTTTGTCGCCTCTGTAGAGTGCTCTGACAACATAGCTAACAGCAACCTCAAGCTCTTGGGCTGAAGCGATCCTCTTGCCTCAGCCTCCCAAGAAGCTGGGACCACAATCATTCACTACAATGCCCGGCTAGTATGTATGTATATATGTATGTATTTATTTTGAGACAGAGTCTCACTTTATTGCCCCACTTAAGAGTGCCATAGCATCATAGCTCACAGCAACCTCAAACTCTTGGGCTCAAGTGATTCTCTTACCTCAGGCTCCCAAGTAGCTGGGAGTACAGGTGCCTGCCACAATGCCTATTTTTGGGAGTAGAGCTATTTTTAGAGGTGGGGTCTCCTTCTGGCTCAGGCTGGTCTGAACTGTGAGCTCAGACTATCTTCCCGCCTTGGCCTCTCAGAGTGCTACAATTACAGGCGTGCCTGGCCTCCCCTTGCTAGTTTTTAGAAACAGTGTCTCTCTCTTGCTCAGGCTGGTTTCCAACTCCTGAACTAAGGCAATCCACCTGTCTCGGTCTGGCAGAGTGCTAGGATAACAGGCGTGAGCCACCTTGCCCGACCTAAAAACAGACTTTTTTTTTGAGACAGAGCCTCAAGCTGTCACCCTGGATAGAGTGCTATGGCATCACAGCTCACGGCAACCTCCAATTCCTGGGCTCAAGTGAGTCTCTTGCCTCCGCCTCCCAAGTAGCTGGGACTACAGGCACCTGCCACAACGCCCGGCCATTTTTTAGTTGCAGCAGTCATTGTTGTTAGGCAGGCCCGGGCTGGATTTGAACCCGCCAGCTCAGGTGTACGTGGCTGGCACCTTAGCCCGTTGAGCCACAGGCGCCGAGCCAAAAACAGACTTTTAATGGTAAAAGTCTGATGATAAGTTTTGAACTTAGACACCCTCAAGGAAAGTTATTTCCTTTTCTAAGAATGACTAGCATGAAAAAATTCTGTTCTGGCCTCTAACAAACTACATCTTATCAATGAATATAGTGCCCCTAGAGATTTTAATTTACGGCAGAAGCTCACATACACAAAAATAAAACATAAAACATTTCTGTTTTCCTATATTAATGCTTTCCCCAAGTCTAAAAAGAGTAACTTGGAAGTTAAGAGAACGTAAGCTCAGTGGCGCCTATGGCTTAGTGTGTAAGGCCAAACATGGCCCCAGCCAAAATACAACAACAACAGAAAAAGAGAACATAAGCTTTAGCTGACAGTTTATGTTCAGGTCTCAACTCTACTGCTTACTAGCTATGTGACTTTGGAAAAATTCATTCTCTAGTCTAAGCTTCATTTTGTTTATCTATAATGAAGATAATAGTATTTTCCTCATAGTATTGTTTAGAGCAACTGCCTTTAAGGCACTCAGCACAGATTGTGGAACCAGTAGGAACCCAAATGTTACTGCTTAACACTGTTAATAACATTCAGGTGCTAAACTACATACTTCATGAAAACTAACTGTAATTGCATGAATTTATACAAGAGATGTCGAATTACCTATGGGTGTGTTGCTATTGGTTGCTGAGTTTTTCCTTTTCTTCTGTCTTCAGTTCCAAAACACTGATTTCAAAGAAGTGAATTTATTAGAATCTACTCTCAACCACTTCTCCAGCTCCTATCTTGCCCCATCCTATGCAGACTGGCAAGTACCAATTCATAACAGGTGGCTTCAGTTATTTTTAGGTATGTGCATCACTGGTTTAAATAAAACCTTGTTTTAAGGAAAACATCTCAATTCTTGGAAGACTCCCTGTCTAGTCCTAATTATAAAACACCTGCATTTAAATGGAGACTTTCATTTGACCCTTTCATTCCTCTTCTTATAGACCAATGCTATGTTCATTTCTTTCTTTTTATTTTTCATAAGGCCTTTCTCCAGTGTGGTGTTCATGTCATTTCTATTTCTCATTCAACAACACATACCTGTAAATAAAGGGAAGAATTAGAGCCGTGGGACATCTTTTGCACCATCCCATCTTTTTGTAGGATGCATTCCTCCAAGTGAATCACATTTGGGTGTTGGCTCTTGATACTGCTTAATGCCCAGAACTCACGAAGGGCTAGTTCAACATTTTCAGGTGCATGGCATCGAATTTTCTTCACTGCCACCCGTGCAGAGGTCTTTCTGATGACTGCTTCATACACAACACCGTAACTACCTCGGCCTACCTCCCGTATTAGATCGTACTTTGGCTGGCTACTCACCATCTTCAAGGTCGAGGTTTCTGGAAAAACCAACAAAGTGCTCTGTTGAAATTAGGTATGCCTACTTACCTTGTATTTCTTTTTACATATGATTTAGTAATCTGACTTACTGTTTGGAGTGAAGGATATTTGCTATATCTTGGGCAGATTTAATAAAAATAAAGCTAATATTTATGTAGTACTTATGTATCAAAAACTATTTTAGGCACTATATAATACTAAATTTATTTAATCCCTACAATAGTCTTATGAGGTAGGTACTATTATGGTCATTTTACATATGTGGAAAGTAAAGAATTGAGAGGTTAAGTAAAATGCCCAAGGTCAGTTATTGGTAGACCTGGGGTTGAAACAGGGCCATCTGCCTCAGACATCAACAATTTTAAGCACTACATTATACTGCTTGAAAACAACAGTTAACAATAAGCCAAAAAAGTCAGCCTTCTTATTGATCATGAAAAAAACAAGGAATCAAAAACCTCGCTTCTCCTTAAGGCTAGCATACACATAAAAGGTCAAAAAACAGAAAAATAATAACCTCTCACAGAAAGGTTTATGCTTAAGGACTGAAAGTAAACCAGAGTTCATTTATACAACCAAAAATATTTAGTTATTATTTAAGAGTAAATGGCCAACCTATATATGTTCATATTTTAATTTTGTTTCTTATCTTTTTGGGGTGAGGGGGAACGGTCTCAGTCGCCCTGGGGTGGAGTGCCATTGTGTCACAGCTCACAGCAACCTCAAACTCTTGGGCTCAAGCAATTCTCTTCCCTCAGCCTCTTGAGTAGCTGGAGCTACAGGTGCCCGCCAGTGCGCCCAGCTATTTTTTTAGAGACGGGGTCTCTCTCTGGCTCAGGCTGGTCTTGAATCCGTGAGCTCAGGCAATCTATGCCTCAACCTCCCAGAGTGCTAGGATTACAGGCGGGAGCCACTGTGCCCGGCTTATCCCCCCACCCTACCACCCCTGAGTTTTTTGTTTTTTTTTTTCAACACAAAGTTCTACCCTATGCCCTGACCAGAGTGTAATGGCGTCGTAGCTCAATGCAACCTCAGACTCAGGCTGTGGGCATCCTGCTGCCTCAGCCTCCGAAGCCACTGGGATTACAGGTGCACGACACTGCGCCCGGCTGGGTTTTTCTATTTTTTTTCGTGAGTCAGGGTCTCACTCTCGCTCAGGCGAGTCTTGAACTCCTGAGCTCAAGTAATCCTCCCGCCTTAGCCTCCCATCGTGTTGGGCTTACAGGCATGAGCCACCACGCACCGCCAGCTTTTTTTTTTTTTTTTTTGGAGACAGAGCCTTAAGCTATCACCCTGGATAGAGTGCCGTGGCATCTCAGCTCACAGCAACCTCCAATTTCCGGGCTCAAGTGAGTCTCCTGCCTCCGCCTCCCAAGTAGCTGGGACTACAGGCACCCACCACAACACCCGGCCATTTTTTGGTTGCAGCCGTCATTGTTGTTTGGCGGACCCGGGCTGGATTGGAATCCGCCAGTTCAGGTGTACGTGGCTGGCGCCTTAGCCCGTTGAGCCACAGGCGCTGAGCCGCTTTTTTTATTTTTTGAGATAGAGTCTCAAGTTGTCGCCTTTGGTAGAGTGCCGTGACGTCACAACTCACAGCAACCTTCAACTCTTGGGCTCAAGTGATTCTCTTGCCTCAGTCTCCAAAGCAGCTGGGACTACTGGCGCTGCCACAAGGCCCAACTATTTTTAGGGAAGGGGTCTCGCTCTGTCTCCGGCTGGTCTGGAACCTGTGAGCTCAGGCAAATTACCCACCTCGGCCTCGCAGAGGACTGGGATTACAGGTGCGAGCCACCGTGCCCGGACTTTTTTTTTTTAAAGACAGAGTCTCAAACTATCGCCCTAGGTAGAATGCCGTGGCGTCATAGCTCAGATCAACCCTCAACTCTTGGGCTCATGCGATCCTCTTCCCCCAGTTTTTCTATTTTTAGTAGAGACAAGGGTCTCTTGCCCAGTCTGGTCTTGAACTCGTGAGCTCAAGCAATTCACCCGCCTCGGCCTCCCAGAGTGCTAGGATTACAGACGTGAGCCCCAGGCCTGCCCCAGCCTTATGTTATCTTATTTCTCGCAAAATAAATGAAAAAAGTGCCTCCTCACTCCCCAAAGAATTTAAAGATTCTTGGTTTTTTTATTGTTGTTGTTGAGACAGAGTCCCACCCTATGTCCTGAGCACAGTGCAATGGTGTCATAGCTCACTGCAACCTCAGACTCCGGTTGTGGGCATCCCGCTGCCTCAGCCTCCAGAAGCCGCGGGGATTACAGGCGCTCACCAGCCACGGAACCCGGCTGGGTTTTTCCATTTTTTTAGGAATCGGGGTCTCACTCTCGCTCAGGCTAGTCTTGAATTCCTGAGCTCAAGCAATCCTCCCTCCTTTGCCTCCCACACTGCTGAGAATTTCAAGATTCTAATTAGCTTGAGGAAGAAATTTCTCAGTGTAGACTGTCACCTACACTGAGAAAAGTGGCCAAGAAAAATACATGGGCAAGAAAAATAACGAGATTATACAGCATTTCTGTTTCACAGCTGGGGAAACAAAACGGCTGAGAAATTAAGAACAGCCTACTTTAAGTGGGAGGCTGAGGCGGGAGGACTGCTTGTGCTCATTAGTATGAGACCAGTCTGAGCAAGAACTACATCCCTTAGCTACAAAAAAAGAAGTAGCAGGGCATGGTGGTGTACGCCTGTAATCCCAGCTACTTGGGAGACTGAGGAACACTGGAGCCCAGGGGTTTGAGGCTGTTGTGAGCTATGATGATGCCACTGCACTGTAGCCTGGGCTACAGAGCGAGACCCAATCAATCAGTCAAGAAATAAAATGACCTGGGCTCAGCGCTTGTGGCTCAACGGGCTGAGGCGCCAGCCACGTACACCTGAGCTGGCGGGTTCGAGTCTAGCCCGGGCCCGTCAAGCAACAATGACGGCTGCAACCAAACAATGGCCGGGCGTTGTGGCGGGCGCCTGTGGTCCCAGCTACTTGGGAGGCAGAGGCAAGAGACTCGGTTGAGCCCAGGAATTGGAGGTTGCTGTGAGCTGTGATGCCACAGCACTCTATCCAGGGTAACAGCTTGAGGCTCTGTCTCAAAAAGAAAAGAAATAAAATGACCATTTCGGAGATTGCTTTTAGCTCCACTTCCTCCGATTGATCACCTACCCTTCAAATTTCTACTGTATTCCTACTGTCTGCCATAGAATCCTCTGCCCTAACTAACTACACAGCAGGCATTCTTTCCAGCTCTGTGTGGATCGCCAATGAGTTTCTCTCTCAAAATGCTCATTCTGAAGCAATTCCTATCTATCTCCAGTTCGGTATAATCCCTAGAGGAAAGTGCACCTTCTTGAAAGAGGAAGAGGGAGTTTAGGAATCCTGGGTCAAATGATGCATCAAGTGCGAACCTAAGGGCTGACGAGGGTATTTCCCGGGCACTCACGCCTGCCGTGCTAATCCAGCTTTAGGACCGGGTGCGGCCAGGCCGTACACCTGCTGGTGGCCAGGAAGGGCCAGTCCCGGCCAGAGGTGTTGCCCGACGCGGCAGCTCGGGCCGCGCTCATTGGCCGAGTATCAGGCCCTCCCCCTCCTCCACCAGGATCGGAAGAAACCCCGAGGGGATCCTCCCCAGGCCCTTCACCCAGAGGTGAAGCCAATCCAGGAGCAGCCTCAACTGCTTGGGCCGGGGGGCAGAACGCCGAGGCTTGGGCTGGTGGCCCTGGTGTGAGAGGAGGCCGCAGCTGGTGCCCGGGGCCGGTGGCCTGAGGGGCGCGGGGCCTTCTCCGGGATGATTTCGCTGACAGGTCTGTGTCAGGCCCGCTGGAATGGGAAGCACATGCGGGGCAGTCGGCTCTGCAGCAGGGCCTCGGAGCCACACCTAAGGGTCAGATTTACCTCAGGGTAGCCGCTGCCTCTCCTTCTCACGGGCTCTGCAGGCCGCCATTATCGAATAGCTCGCGCCTCCGCCACCGCGGCCTCCAGTCAGAGGCCGGCGCGCGCCCCCGTGGTGCGCGCGGACACACCCCCTTACGCTACGGCCCCGCCCCCCTACGACTTTCCGTAGCGCGAGCCGGGAAGCGGTGTGTCGTCCTTTGGGCGCGCGCCCGGCGCTCCGCCTCCTCCCCTTTCTCGTGGCTTTGCCCAGTTCGCAGTAGCCGGAGGTGGTGCGCGCTCGGGAGCGCACCACTGGTGCCCGTCCTGGCAGGGGTGGCGGGGCCCTGGGAGCCGGGAGCCCATTCTGCGTCCGGGCTCGGAAGCCCTCCAGCTGCAGCAGGCGCGCAGGGCTCACAGGAGTTACTTGGAGGAGCAGATCCAGGCCAGGAGCTGCGCGCACCTGGCTGCGGACTTCCCTCCTCCTCCCCGCCCCCATTCTAACCTACCGAGCTGCGTGCTGGTGTGCGGGGGTCGCCAGGGTGGAACGCTTGGTGCATCTTTTTCCGTGTGGGCCTCAGGTGCCTGCGGGACTTATGGCTCTTTGGCGGGCCCGCGTAGAGGCGCGGCCCGAGCAGGGAGCGCTGGCGTCTGCCCCGCCCGGAGGGAGGCTACCCCTTTTGTCGAAGTCAGTGAGCCATGTTTGCTGGCGGTGCAGTTGCCGAGGCGGCGGCGGCGCGGGGCTGGGCGCGATCATCTGGGAAGACGCTGTCCCCTGCCCCGCCGGTGCAGTGGTATCTCCCTTAAAGAAGCCGGCGCCTCATTGTTCCCGGCTGCAGCGGCTAGGAATCCGGGGGCCCACTGCCCGGCGGGGAAGGGAGGGGGCGGTGGCGCTCCGCCCGGCGGGCTCTTGGTGTAGGGTCGGTATGCGGCCTGCAAGTGGGAAGAGGCCAAGGCCCGAGCCGGATAGGGCCACACTCGACTGCTGTCTCGCGGTTTCCTCAGGGCGGGACAGTAGTAGTTCGACTGCGACACCGCTGTCAGATCCCCGCACGCAGTGAGCCTGACATCAGCCTGGGGCTCATGGTCACTCAAGAGACTAGGACCAATAGGTCATCCAGTTAGTTACACAGATCGGTAAGGATCTGATAGAAAGGACCGTGCCTTCCCTGATTTCTTCTGCGGCTACTATTTGTTAGTAAGTGAATTATTCCTCCTCCCTGCACTCTGTAAAAAGCAGCATGCATACAGAAAATCTGTTACTGCGCTCTAGAATCAACACATTTTATTTTCTGTCTTTGATTTATCGACTTTTCCCCGAGAGTCAGGACTACATTAGGGCTTTATATAAATGATCTCACTTGATCCTAACCAAGCCCCTCAAGGGGAGGCTTTATTACCAATCCTGTTTTTAACAGGTGAAGAAACACCTGTACCTCATTTGACTGAAAGTTTTTTGTTTTGGGGTGCATCCACCTTGAACACCCGACCCTCCCCCCTAAACAAAAACCTCGAAAGGACTCTGTAATCTGTTTGGACTTTGTCCTGAGCGCCATCCATGTGTCAGTCTTCACTTGTATGCCGGTAATACTGACATGAGCCATGACTTATTTCCCATCCTCAAAAGTAGAGGGAAAATATGGACAGCTAGATATCTGGGTGGTGCTATTGATCAGAATCAAGGGATATCTTTGGTCAGATTAGCCTTTTCCTTTGGTTTGTCTGTTATTTATTTTTTTTTTTTTTAAGACAGAGTCTCAATATGTTGCCCTCAGTAGATTGCCATGGCATCACAGCTTACAGCAACCTCAAACTCTTGGGCTTACGCGATTCTCTTGCTTCAGTCTCCCAAGTAACTGGGACTACAGGAGCCCACTACAATGCAGGGCTATTTTTAGATACAGATCTCACTCTGGTTCCAGCTGGTCTTGAACCCTTGTGTTCAGGCAATCCACCCTCTGCCTCCCAGAGTGCTAGGATTACAGGTGAGCTACCCCTCCCAGCCCTTCTCAGTTAATAAACATCACAGGTTGGCTCGGTGCCTGTGTCTCAACAGGCTAAGGCGCCAGCCACTACACTTGAGCTGGCAGGTTCAAATCCAGCCTGGGCCCACCAAACAACACTGACAGCTGCAACCAAAAAATGGCTGGGTGTTGTGGCAGGCACCTGTAGTCCCACCTACTTGGGAGGCGGAGGCAAGAGGAATTGGATTCCAGGAATTGGAAGTTGCTGTGAGCTGTGATGCCACAGCACTCTATCCAGGGTGACAGCCGGAGGCTCTGTCTCAAAAAAAAAAAAGAATCATTAAAGTGAGAACAGTGAAAGCACAGTGCTGGGAACAACGCTGAGACACATCACTCATCTGTTTCTAGAGGGAATGTAAAATGGTAGAGCCACTCTGGAAAACACTTTGACAGTTTCTTACAAAACTAAACATGTACTTACCATGTGACACAACATTGCACTACTGGGCGTTTATCCCAGAGAAATGAAAATTTATGGCCGCACACACAATCAAATCCTGTACATAAATGTTCCTAAAAGCCAGAAACTGCAAACAACAAAAGTGTCTTTTAATGAGTGAATGGTTAAGCCAGTGTTTTTCGGCCCTTTTTACCTCAGGGTACACTTGAAGCTATAGTTAAACTCCCATGGCACACTTAAATTTATGTTGATCCAAAAAAAAGGGTAAGAAAAAGAATATGCTATAAAAAATATAAATATACGCTTACTGTGCTTTGAACTTCTTTTGAAAATAATTTAATTAATGATCTTCAAAATTTTTTGAGGCACACCCTAAGATCCTGCACACAGGTTAAAAATCACTGCATTAGGTCAGGAGCAATGGCTCATGCCTGTAGTCCTGGCACTCTGGGAGATTAAGGTGGGAGGATTACTCGAGCTCAGGAGTTGGAGACCAGTCTAAGCAAGAGTAAGACCCAATTTGTACTAAAAATAGAAAAATTAACCAGGCATAGTGGCGGGCACATGTAGTCCCAGCTACTTGGGAGGCTGAATCAAGAGGATCCCCAAACCCAGGAATTTGAGGTTGCTGTGAGCTCTGACACCACAGAACTCCAGCCTTACAACAGAGTAAGACTTTGTCTCCAAATTAAAAAAAGAAAGAAAACCACTGCATTAAACCAACAGTGGTAGACACACACCGAGGAATATTACACAGCAGTAAAAAGGAACAAACAATTGATACATGCAACAACTTGATATATTTCAAAGGCACTATGCTAAAAAAAAAAAATAATCTCTAACTGTTACATACAGTATTATTGTGTTTATATAAAATTCTTAAAATGAAAACACTATAGACAGAATACAGATGACTAGTTGCAGAGGTTAAGGGCAAGAGATGGGAGGGAGTTTGGGATTGGCCAACTAGGAGTAGCATAAGGGAGCCTGGGATGATAGGACAATTCCATTATCTTGACTGTGCTGGTGGCAGTTCCACAAATCTACATATGTGATAAAGTTGCATGTACATATGCTTAAATGAGTGCATGTAAAAGTGACATTTGAAGACTCTCTGAGAATTGTATTGATGTTGCTCAAATCAACCTTCCTGGTTTTGAGCTCATACTTTAGCTACACAAAATGTTACCCCTAGGGATAAATGACTCTCCATGTATGTTTTTTTTTTTTGTCTGTATTTTTCTTTCTTCTCCATTTTTTTCTTTTTTTGGCAACCTCTTTTTGCAAATCTATAATGATTTGCAAACCAGTTTTTTGATCCTAAGTTCTTATTTTAAAAATAATTTTCATTTAAATCACATGTGTTTGTTATTATCAAGGTATAGTTTGGATTCCGTATAGAACATCCTTCCCTAGAACCTAATCTTATTCTTTCTCTCTGAGCACTCTGGTCTCTCCACATAACTTATATAAAGAAGGGCCTTTAAATCAGAAAGTAAGTGTTACTGATGCCAATAGTCATGCTTCTTCTGTCTGCAGAGTCCAAAGAATTAGCAGCCTCTGTCTGTAAGAAGGCACAGAAGGCTCTCTGTTCTGAGTCATGGGGAATGAAATTATGGTTAACATAAATGTTTTTTTATTAAATCATAGCTGTGTACATTAATGCAATTATGGGGTACAATGTGCTGATTTTATATACAATTTGAAATACTTTCATTAAACTTGTTAACATATCCTTCACTGAATTTTCTTATTGTGTTAAGACATTTATATTCTACCCTTAGTAGATTTAATATGTACCCTTGTAAAATGCACCATAGGTGTGGTCCCACCAATTACCCTCCCTCCACCCATAAATTTTAACTCTGCTTTCTTTCAAATAGAAAAATGAGAAATGTACTTCTCCCCTCAATGTTAGGTCCAGCATCTGAAAAGAACCAAGAAGATCATATACACAGAGCTATTTCCATGAGGGAAAAAAAAACAGCACTTTACTGCAGGCGACAAAGTGAAACTCTGTCTCCAAAAAAAAAAAACACTCCCTAGCCCACATTTTTGTCTTACATATTGTTTTTTTGTTTGCATGTTTGTTTTTTGAGAAACAAAATATCACCCTCAATATAGTCCCTTGGCATCACAGCTCACAGCAACCTCAAACTCTTAGTACAAGCCTCAGTCTCCCATCTAGCTGCGACTATAAGCTCCTGCCACAATGCCCGGCTATTTTTTGATTGTAGTTGTCATTGCTGTTTGGCAGGCCCAGGCTGGATTCAAACCCTCCAGCCTAAGTGCATGTGGCTGGTGCCCTAGCCACTGAGCTATAGGCACAGAGCCTATCTGACACATTGTTGACTGATATGGAATATTATACAGCATTTAAAAAAGATGGAGACTTTACCTCTTTTATGTCTACATGGATGGAGCTGGAAAATATTCTTCTTAGTAAAGTATCTCAGGAATAGAAATATATATATACAATGGACTCAGTACTACTATAAAACCAATTTATAATCGCTCACACTTTCATACAAGAGATGAATCACAACCTTAGCCCAGGATGAAGGAGGGAAGGGGAGAGGGATGGGAAGGGAGGGGGTGGTTCAATAAAGAGAGACCACATCTATGGAGCATATTGCAAGGGTACAAGTCAAATCTATCAAGTATTGAACACAAATGTCTTAACACTGTAATTAATGTGAAAGCCATGTTAAAAAAAAAAAAAAAAAGACACAGCTGGATCCTGGAGCACAGTAACTGCTCTGTAAAGGCTGGTTCCACAACAGGTGACTGAGCCAACTGCAGCAAAAACTCAAAATGCCAAGTGGAAAAGTTAGCCACTCCTGATGATGGACTCCGCCTGCTGCAGATCCTGCCCAAATTCCCCCACTGTGACTTCCCTGTGGCCCCTCCCCCAAAGGCTCCTATGGTCCAGACCATTTCTCTCTCTTTTCAAAGACTTCCTACTTGTTGCACATTTTTCTCTTGATATAAATGGGCAACGACTGGAGAAGCCAGACCTTGAATGGGAAGGTGTGTGCGGTATGATATGGTGCAAGACTTGAGGGCAGGAAGAGGGAAGCTGAGGAGCCAGTGTCGGTTCTGACCCCTCCAGGTCCACCCGTGTGATCTGGAACAAGGTCATTCTACCTCCCAGCATGGATTCCTCACTGGTGAAATGAGAGGGCTAGACTGGATCCAGAAATGGCTCATGTCTGGACTTAGCAAGAGAGTCAGCATGTTAGACTGAGGGCTCTCTGGTTGGTCACAACTTCTCAACTCCACCATTGTGACAAGAAGGCAGCTCTAAGCATGAAGAAAGCTATAAGCAGGTCTGCGTGCTAATAAAACCTCATTCACTTGGCCTGCCAGCTGTAGTTATTTTCCCCTTTATCAGCCATCCCCTTATGGATATCACACTTTGAAAAATTTTGTCTATCAAGCCTATAGCATTATGAATTAAATTAGTTCTCTAGAGTAATTAATACATATACTAGTATTGTGTATAGTATATTATTATCTATATAGTATATATTGTCTAATTATTGTATATACTATAATATACAATTATATTGTCAGATTATGTATAATTTTATATCTGTATATAAAATCTGCCAATCAGAGCTTTCTAGTTTTATGAAATAGCTATTGTTAATATACTAGGTTAATACATTTTTGAATCAGAATAAAACCTGACATTCTAGTTAACCTATTTGACATTCACATGGATAAATATAGGCATGGCTTCTATATGACTGCTTGAAATACAGAAAAACACTAACAAATCTCCTAATAAAACTTTCAAGACACCTAAAGATCTGGGGGTCCCACTGAACTGGTCTTCCCATGTCATCTTCTTTAATCAAAATATTGATGTGTGACTGTTCAACTTTGAATAGGTGTCATTAGTTTCTGAACCTTTATAGCTACACTATGAAGAGGTGATAGTTGGTGATCTCTATAGCTTGATTATGTCCTATCATTTTATGATTCTAAAACCCTAATCTTTCCAATGTGTTTGCTAATTGTAGAGACAGCTGTTCCAGGTAACAGTGTATCATAAATGCCACCAAAGCACAGGTATCCTTTCTGAGGACTCCTCACGATGATAGTTGGGACCTAATAAGTATTGATCCTCAGTCCCTTAGAGGTGAAAGAGCTATCTCAGTTCAAGTAGGCTTATGGGAATTCTTCCAATTATGCCACAAAGACCTGCCCTACCTCCTGAGACTTCAGATTCAAAACATTTTCAGATCATATCCCTGAATGAGCCCAAATCCAAGATCATGCAGAATATTTTATGAGCCTGCAGACTATCTTCAGCCTGAGAGTTTTCCTGAAAACATCTTAATTCAAAAGCATTAAACATAAATGCAGTCCTGTCTCCCAGTTCTGGCATCTCCTCTATACCACCCTGATTGGAAAGACCCCAACACACAACTGTGCTCCATGATCAGGAAAGGTTGGGTAGAAAGCTTGAAGACAAAGGGAAGGTTTCAGAGCTGCTGACATATTTTCTGACATCAAGTGAAGGCCAGGTGCAGGTAAACAGATGTTTGCCAGCAGAACTTTACTTTATAGATGAGATTCTTACCACAGATGGGAAAACATGCCCATACTGTGTTCTTAACATGACATGAGTTTCAAATAACTCAGCGCTGTAAGTCAAACACCTCCACCTCACATGCACCTGCTGTCCCATAAAACCCTGCAAAGTCCCTTTCTTATTTTTGTAGTGGCCTCATTCCTATTGGTTTCTATGCATGCCTCTGGAAGCTTCTAACAGGACTCAGAAAACTTTCTTCCATAAAGGGCCAGAGAATCAATATTTTAGGCTTTGTGGGCTGTATGGCGTACATCATAACTACTCAGCTGAGCCATAGTAGCATGAAAACAGACATAGACCATGTAAAGTGAATGTGTGTTGCTATGTACCAATAAAACTTTATCAACTAAAACAAGTGGTAGACTGGATTTGGCCTACAGGTGGTAGTTTGTGGATACCTGCTTTATACTTAATGCTATTGATTTTTCCCCAGAAGAACACTATGGGGTAGGTAGCTTTATTATCCCCACTTGACAGGTAAGGAATTCAAAGCACAAAGACAGCAAATTCTTGCCCAGGTCCTGCAGGTAATGAGCAATGGTGATCACCAAGACTCACACCAAGGCTGTCCACCACCTAAACCCACAACCACAGTATCAAAACCATCTCCCTGCCTTTCATTCTGCCCTGGAGACTCTGGTGGTGGAGGCGTTCTGCTGTCTCCAGGCAGAACCGTGCCGTTGCTACCCCAGCCAGATGAGAAGCTATTGATAACATGCTCTAGGTCACCTCTAGCAGATGCTCATTTCCAATAAGAATAAATTGATAGTTTTTATCTCTGTAGTGGGGAACTTCCTGCCTGATATCCTTTCCTCAAGGAAAGGATCAACATTAGAAAATGACCCAAAAGCCATACCCAGAAATCAGACCCTGGCATAGCTCGTAAATGCTGTACCTATTCATTCCAGACTAAAAAAATCTCTTTTCCATCTCCAGAACCCATTTAATTAATTTACCAGTAATCATTTTCTCCATCATTGACATGACTATTTACTTAAAATCTCTTGCAGTGATTTAGCTTAAGAAGACAAAAAAAGTGTTAATTCTTAAAGGTACCATTTTTTTTACAATACCCCTTGTTTTGTGGCCAATTATATCCAATGATGTGGGTTTCTCGGGATACTAATAACCATCAACCCTTCTCTTTCTCCCTCCCCGCCCCCCAGTGGAAATCTCCTTCCCAAGCTGCCATGTGAAGATCCCTGGCTTGGGGCTGACTCTCAGGGGTTGCTGTTAACCACTGAGACTGCCTTTGTGCATCCTGAGGGCGATGTCTGCCTCCTGGCATGACTCTGAGGCATTTCCTGTGGCTACAGCTTTCACTGCCATAACATCGACACTGTGATTTTTTAATTAGCTCTGCGAAATGTTCATTTAAGATCAAATTCACCATCCTGAGCAAAAGAAGACCCTGTGTCTACAATAAATAGAAAAATTAGCCTGGGCATGGTGACACACCCCTGCAATACCAATTACTCAGGATGCCGATGCAGGAGGACCCCTTGAGCCCAGGAGTTTAAGGTGACTGTGAGCCAGGCTGATACCATGGCACTCTAACCCAGGTGACAGAGTGAGACTGTGTCTCAAAAAAAAAAAATCAAATTCAAATTCAAAAAAAACAAATAAAAATCTTGCTCTGGGTAGAGGTGCTATGGTGTCGTAGATCACAACAACCTCAAATTCGTGGGCTCAAGTGATCCTCCTACTCAGCCTCCCAAGGAGCTGGAGCTATAGGTGCCCACACAACACCTGGCTCATTTTCATATTTTTAGTAGAGATGAAATCTTGCTCTTGCTTAGGCTGGTCTCAAACTCTTGAGCTTCAGGCAATCCACCCACCTTGGCCTCCCAGAGTGCTGGGATTACAGGCATGAGCCACCACGCCCAGCTACCAATGAAGATCTTAAAGGAGCAATCTTATCCCTGGGTACTTCAGTACAAAGTTACTGAAGATGACAGACACAAAAATATAGATGCAGATGTGTATATAGAAGTTGATAGAGATAAATATAATCCTTATGAATTACCTGAAGACAATGTATGAATGTTTTCAACTCAAACATGGAGATGGAAAATATAATATCAACATCTAGTTCCCAAGGGGTCTGAGAAAAAGCTAAACAGTCCCTTCTCTGTGTCTTAATGTACAATTACAACAAATTCAATTCAACCTGCATCAATTAAGCTCCTTCTATGTACCCAGCACCATGCTAAGAGATGAATGAGCACAGACTCTGCCTTAAAGAGCTCCCAATCTAGCTGTGCAGAAAGCCACACCAACAAATAACCATAATATAAAGCAGGCTATAATAAGTGCTGTAATAAAGATACAAAAGTGCAGAAAATAATAGTGTTGTTTGCTTTGTTTTTTCAAGGACCACAAATTTTAAAAATTTACCAAGGCTTCCAGTTAGGGCAATGGCTAATTGGCAATCTTCAGAGCTTAGCAACAACAAATGAAATGAAAACAGGATTTCTCATTCTCCAAAATAAAACACAATGAATTATGGCTACAGATACCTAATCCAGATGCCTGGAAATGATCTCAGCATCTCTTCTGCATTTATAACCTGAAAAACTCTTGTGATAATAGATCAAAGGCTGGAGAAGAGACCAAGTGAAGGATTACCATCTTTTCCTTCATCATCCTTTTATCTCTACCTCAGCTTCCCAGTTCATTAAAAGGTTCCATTTCTTGGTTTCAAGCCTTTTGCCTATGCACCAACTTGAAATGACTCAAGATAATAGCCTTCTGAAAATGCTTGAAAGTATTTACTTCCCACATCTATTTATTCCACCAAAATATATTAAGCACCACACTTGCTGAGAGCCCTAAGCAGTATCCAACTCTGAGATCAAGAGATAAACAAGATATGGCCGTGTCATCAATGAGTGCATCACCCAGGATGCCAGGACAGGAGGAAAAAACAAATGAGTAAACAAACAAGAATATTTGAAAGTGATAAATGCTCTGATGGCTTTATATCCAAGGGCCCAAAGTCTTAGGAGAGCATCCAAATACTCTTTCTTATGCACAAGTCCAAAGACAGAAGTGAGGAAATCATCAAATAACTTTAGAAAAAGTCAAGTCATCCAGTACATCAGATTTAGTTTCTTAAATAGTCTCTTACTCCCAGGGCCTTTCTTTCTAATTCATCTTCCTTCCTGCCACAGGGTCACTATTCCTAGAGTTTAGCTCTAACTTTGTTAACCCTCCTGCTGAGAGATTTATGATGCTCTCCCCTTGATGACCAAGTGAGGTCCAGAGTCCCTAGCATGGCATCAAGCACTCCAAAAATCTAGCCTCAACCTCCCCCTCCAGTCTTCCTTATTTATTCAATAAACATCTCTTAAGTGCTGGGTATTGTCCTGGGTATGGAAGATAAGACAGGCAAGATGCCAAATTCTTAGCTGAATAGTAGATGGGAGACAAATTAAGCAAGCAAACAAAAATTTCAAATGGTGATAAGTGCTATGAAGAAAATGGAAGCCATGGAAGAGAAAGGCAGGGAGTCTACCTTAGAATGAGTAGTTACACAGGATATCTGAGCAAGTGAGTGCTTAAACTAAAACCCTAAATAACAAAGGGCAAGTCACTGACCCTCCAGGCAAAGGATAAGTACCTGAAACAGCCCGATGAAACATAAGATGATCAGGATGGGTGGAGTACCAGGAACTAGAAGGAGAAGGGCAAGACAAGTTGGAGAGTGAGTGGTGAGCAAGCCTAGACCAAGTGGGCTTTGTAGCCCATGGATTTTTATCCTACGCCTGACAAGAAAACATTAGCAGGAGGAATAAACAAATGTGATATTCACCTTAAATGGGTTAGTTTGGCAACTCTAGGAAGGGATTGAACTGGGGAAAGAGGAAAAACAAGGAACTCAGTTGGAATGTCTTGCAGAGTTCAAATGAGAAATGGTGGTAATCTGGACTAGACTAGGAGCAAGGATGTAGAGAGATGAACTGAGCTGTGGTCCCTGGGAGATGCAGGGTGGACAGATGCACCCTCAGATCACACTGCAGAAGGCAGAAGAAAAAGAAGAATGGATGGCATCAGAGCTGACTTCATGGTTATGGGCTTGAGCAAACAGAAGTGTGGCATTAACACAGATCCTGTCATCTCCCTTTCCTTGCCCCAAATGCTCTAAGTCCTCCAGGCTAGAAAAAGTGTCACCTCTCAAATGCAACCTACTTTTTCTAATGTATTTCATTGTTCATTTCCTTTATTCCTGAATTTTTTTTTTTTAAGATAGAGTCTCACTATGTCACCCTCGGTATAGTGCTGTGGCATCACAGCTCACAGCAACCTCAACTCTTGGGCTTAAGCGATTCTCTTGCCTCAGCCTCCCAAGTAGCTGGGACTATAGGCACCCACCACAAGGCCCAGCTATTTTTTTGTTGCAGCTGTCACTGTTGCTTGGCAGGCCTGGGCCCAGCTGGAACCCACTAGCCTTGGTGTGTATGGCTGGCACCCTACTCACTGAGCTACAGGCACCAAGCCTATTCATGAATTTTCAAAGTTCTACACATCATTCAGAACTTAACATTTCCTGGACCTGTCTACTGAAATTCTCTTTCCTTCTGTTAACAATGATGTTTTTTTATTCCTCAGTTACCACAGGTATTCTACTCCACCTTATATTACTATTATTGTGTCTGTGTGTTATGGTCTGAGTGCACAAAATTCACAAGTTGAAACTTAATTGAAAATGGGATAGTAGAGGAAATTCTGGGAAGATGGCCAACTGGTAACAGCCCTCTGCAGAGGCTCCTGAGCAGAGGAAGAAAAACTGGATGGAATCAGACTCTATGAAGCCAAAGATGGGGAGGTGAGCCAAGAAAGAAGTTCGACAAGCTGTAACTCCAAGGAAGAACATTCAAGAAAACAAATTACAGGTCCAAAGCCTATTGACTAGAGGATGGGAGATACCTTCCGCAAGTAGGAGGCCTGCTGTAGGCTATCTGCAAATGAACAGAGAACAAAAGACCTCTCATTTTACCTCGCTGGAGAGAGCCACTAAATTCCAGGTCTCATTCTCCAGGGAGGCCGTATTTATCAACCTAGATACCACTCCACCAGACATAAAATTGAACAGATATTTTTCCCCACAAGTCCAAACTGCCAGTCCACCTTTTCCCCCTCACATGGTACTTGAAGTTCTTCCCCCTGCAGAGCATAGAGTGTTTGGTCTTGTCCTGAGAGATGTGGGCATAGTGTGACCGCCAAACATCAGGACATGATCTGTGGCTAAAGGGGAAAAAAGAGGATGTAAGAAGAAATGGACACTCAGTGGGAGGAGGAGCAGTCCCCTGGTTATGACTATGACCAACCACTGGAAGTGTTGACCCTCCATGCAGGCTGTGTCTGGAGGGATGGGGTGCAGAATCCCTGGCACTAATGGCATCCTCAGCAGGAGAGTGGTTGCCCCATGTGGAATGAGTTCAGCAGACAGGTTTGGTCCCAGCCCCTGCTGGGCCTGTGAGCAGAGGCTTGATAGGCGTGGACTGTGACCTGAGAGCAAGGGCATGGCCTCCTGATTCCAACAGAACCCTCAAGCAGTGGCTTACTGGGTGTGAACCAAGACCAGAGGGCTAGGGCACACTGCACTGCCTCCAGTGGGACTTTGGAGAGCAGAGGCTTACCAGGTGAAGACTGAGACCTGCAGGTGGAGTGTGGTGCCCTGGCTCTAATAGAGCCTGCAAACAGAGGCTTGCAAGGCACTGGACTGAGACTGGCAGGGGGTGGCATGGTCCCCTGACTCCTACTCATCTGGCAAGCGTAGGCTAACTGTGTGGGGACTGACACCATTGGGTGCGGGTGTGGCCCCTGGCTCTAGCTGGGCCTATGAGCAGAGACATAGTCAACAGTGTGGACTGAGTCTGGCAGGTGGGATTGTGGATCCCTGACTCCAATTGTGCTTTGAATCCATTTGCTTTGATTTGTCCTTGAACCCCTCTCTATCAGGCAGCCCTGCCTGAGACAATTTAGTTGGAACCCCTGCCTGGGGCTGTTGACTCAGGGAAATTCTAAGGTTTACCTTTGAATTTCTGTAGTGGAAAAGAACTGAAGGGTGGGGGCTGGGTGCCAGAGCTGTTTGAATCTCTTCATAGTCGAGATTTAAATCTAATAGTGTGGTTTCTTAGGGTAGGGTAGAGGTTGACTGATATCAAAACAGAGCTAGCCTGTGCTATCACACCAAGTAGGTCCTCAGAGTCTCCAGCCAAAACCCTGAAAGGGACCTTTGTAAGGTTGTAGGAAATAAGCCACAATTACAAAGCCTAGAGCTTTGGTAAGGGCTCTCAATTACCTAGGAACCCCAATTCAGTCTCACCCTACCAGTTCTGATAACCAAACAGTGGAAAATAAACATGGTGTGGACCCCACAGAAGAACTCTAGCAACATGAATAACCAGAGTAGATCAACCCCCCAAGAAATGACAAAGGACATACAACTGAAGATGGCATGCATACACAAATGGTAACAATGTCAGAAATTGAATTCAGAATAGGATTGCAAATAAGATAAATAGAATGGAAGAAAAGATAGAATTGAATTCCAAACAGTAGTTCCAAAGTTATTTCAAGAAATTAATGAATTCAAAGCCCAAGGCACCAAAGATATGGACTTAATAAGAAAAGAGATAGCAGAGCTCAAGGAAATGAAAAAGTTAGTTGAGGAGCTCCAAAACACAACAGAATCCCTCAGTAACAGAGTTGACCAGGCAGAAGAAAGGATCTCTGAAACTGAGGACAAAGCTTTTGAACATTCCCAAACACTCAAAGAGGTAGACAAATGGAGAGCAAAAACTGATCATTCCCTCAGAGAATTGTGGGATCACTCCAAAAGATCAAACATTCATCTTACAGGAATTCCCAAAGGAGAAATGGATGGTCCTAAAGATATAGATGCTCTACTCCAAGAGATTTTGGAGGAGAATATCCCAAACATTGCAAGAGATACAGAACTTCAGATAGAAGACAGTTTCAGAAGCCCAAAAAGACTCAACCCAAGCAAAGAATCTCCTAGACACATTGTTGATTAACTTTGCCAAAGTTAAGATGAAGGAGAAAATTCTGCAAGCAGTCAGATGTAAGAAAAGCATCACCTACAAAGGAAGAAACATCAGAAAGACCACAGATCTCTCAACCAAAATGTTTCAAGCCAAAAGAAGACAGTCATCAACCCTCAGTCTCCTAAACAAAACAACTTCCTGCCCAGGATCTTGTATCCAGCTAAACTAAGTTTCATTTGCGATGGAGAAATCAAATACTTTAATGACATAGACATGTTAAAAAATTTTGCCATAACTAATCCAGCTCTCCAGGATATTCTCAGGCCTACCCTCCACAATGACCAGCACAATTCAGTACCTCCAAAGTAAACTCACCCAGAAATTTTTGAACAAAACCCAACTTCCAAAGTGGTGACAGACAGGATTAAAAATGTCCACTGGACATATGAAAATTATGACACCCAAAACACAACCAGGCTTATCAATTCTCTCAATTAATGTAAATGGTTTAAATTGTCCTCTAAAGAGGCACAGGCTGGCTAACTGAATACATAAACTTAGACCAGATATCTGTTATATACAAGAATCTCACTTTACCTTAAAGGATAAAAATAGACTCAGGGTGAAGGGATGGACTTGAATAATACAGGCAAATGGAAACCAGAAGAAAGCAGAGGTTGCAATTTTAGTAGCAGATACAATTGGCTTTAAACCAATAAGGATAAAGAAAAATAAGGAAGGTCACTACATATTTTTCAAGGGAAAAACAAAACATGAAGAGATTTCAATAATTAACATTTGTGCACCCTACCTAGAATGCTCCTTAATTCATAAAAAAGACCCTAATGGATAGGAACAACTTGATATCTTCCTGAACTGTAATAGTTGGAGATTTTAACACCCCTTTGACAGTTTTGGATAGATCCTACAAGAAGAAACTAAACAAAGAAATATTAGACTTAGATCTGGCCCAAAGGGACTTTACAGACTTCTACAGAACATTTCACTCTAATAAAATTGAATATACATTCTTCTCATCAGCCCATAGGTCATCCTCCAAAAAAGAACAAACCCTAGGACACAAGTTTAACCTCAGCAAATTAAAAAGTGTAGAAATTGGCTCGGTGCCTATGGCTCAACGGGTTAAGGCGCCAACCACATACACCTGAGCTGGCATGTTCAAATCCAGCCCAGACCTGCCAAACAACAGTGAAGGCTGCAACCAAAAAATGGCCTGGCTTTGTGGCGGGTGCCTGTAGTCCCAGCTACTTGGGAGGCAGAGGCAGGAGACTCACTTGAGCCCAGGAATTGGAGGTTGCTGTGAGCTATGATGCCACGGCACTCTATCCAGGGTGACAGCTTGAAAAAAAAAAGTGTAGAAATTATTCCTTATATCTTCTTGGACCAGCATGGAATAAAAGTTGAACTCAACAGCAATGGGAATCTTCATCCTCAAACAAAGTCATGGAAGCTAAATAATCTTAAGCTGAATGATAGCTGGGTCAAAGATGAGATTAAGAAGGAAATCACCAAATTTTTGGAACGAAGTGATAACGAAGATACAAATTATCAAAACTGTAAAGGCAGTCCTAAGAGGGAAATTTATAGCACTGGAAGCCTTCATCAAGAAAACAGAAAGAGAGGAAGCCAGCAACTTAATGAACCATCTCGAGCAATTGGAAAAGGAAGAACATGCCAATCCCAAACCAGGCAGAAGAAAAGAAATAACCAAAATTAAATTAAATTGAAAACAAAAAAGTCATTCAGGGAGCGAAGGCAAGATGGCCAACTGAAGCCAGCTTTCCACAGAGGATCCTGTCCATAAAGAGAGTTAAAGGACAGAAGTTCAGCAAGAAAGCCAATGGTTCAGATCTGAGCCAAGAGAGAAGGTTGAAGAATGCACATCAACCCTGCTGAGTTGAGCTGTGACCCAAAGGATACAAACAAAAGGTACAAAATCCATCCCAACTTTTATTCCATGCATCCCCAAGTGGACGGAAGTTCCCTCCCCAATGAGAACTGTTCTCAGTACACTTCATACAAGAGAACAGAGTTCAAATATCCTCCCATTTTATCCCACAGGAGAGACCCTCTAAAAACCAGACCTCCTTCCCCTACTAGCATGCCATGGCACTCTTCTGCCAGGCATAAAACTGTATATATTCTCTACCTGCAATTTTGAATTCCCAGCACTCCCCTCCACTCTCACCCCAAGGTCTGGAAGCCTGTCCCCCATGGAGTCCAGATTCTTGGGCATTTTCTCAAAGGGTGTGGATGGGGCATGGGCTGTTGCTGATCTGTGCTGATTCTCAGGCATGGGAGAAGGGAGAGGACGCTGAACCGAGAGGGCACCATACAGCAGTGGCGGTGCCCCAGGGCACAGAGCAGCAGCTGATGCAGCAGGAATAATAGAGCTCACACCCCTGGGGATATTTTGAAAGGACATTCCCAGTCTCTCTGAGCAACCAAAGGAAGCCAGGCATCTTTGGTGGCAGCCACTGGCAGCCACTGGTGGAACAGATTTGTGATGGCAGCCACTGGTGGAACAGATTTGTGATAGAAATGCAGGCCCCAGGAGTAAAGTGTATGTCTGAGGTGGTACCAGCCTGGGTGGAGTGCGGGCACTAGAATACGCACACGCAGAGACAACAGTTTCCCAGGTCAGGGCTGACCCAGAGGACTGTTTCACTGAGCCTCAGACACACCTGGCCCTCAGAGGATCATAGCTAAGACAAAGACAGGCAGCCAGAGTTTGGAACTAACAGCTGAGTACTGAGTTCTGACAGTTCGCCCCACCACAAAAGGCAGCTGAGACTGGGCAGCAGCACAGACAGGGTTGAGTTGCTCAAACAGTATCTGATTCCCAGGGGAATGTAGTGGGGACAGAAACAAATTCTGCAAAGTAGTTCTGTTCTGTCAGCAACATTAATCAGGGGCAGGGCTGGAACTGGGTGAACCACCCCAGCACCTGAGGTTGTCAGGCCTCAACTCACCCTGCCGGATAGTGGAAGAGAATGGTGGTCTGGCTGAGGAGACATAAGATCTCACTGTGATTGAGGCAGGCACAAACCCCTGGAGCACCTGCTCATTGGAGGGAACTGGATCACAACCATGTGGGGTTACCAGTGACTGGGTGTGACAGAGGTGCAAGGTGGGGAAGGAGGCATCAACTTTCCCAGACTAATTTATTTGGTAGGTGGGCCTCCTGACCTCATAGAGCACCAGAGAAAGTCATATTTGAGCTGCCAGCAGATCCCTGCTATCTTGTTGCCGGAGACCTTTTGAACTCTCACACCTAAGTCCGGTGCTGACTGGAGCATTTGATTTGGACCTCTTGAACTGGGCCAATCACCAGAAGACTATCCAAAGTGCTACCCTGGGTGTGTGGTTGTGGGAAGTTTTGATTTTCCTTCTCCAATTGTGGCCTGTGGGGGTCAAGGTGACTCAATCGCTAGGATTTCTCCAGAGCTGAGACTTCAATCCAGAGTAACTGATTCACTATGGTAAGACAGACTAGCTGAAAATAAGACAGAGCCACTTAGCCCCACCACACCAAGAAGGTCCCCAGTTTCTCAGGCCATAGAACTGTATGGGTTCTTGGCAAAGCTCTAGAGGAAAAGGTAGAGATTCCAGTCCCAGTTTGGGGGCAAAGGACTGGACAATCACCACTCCTGGAGCCCCCAAACAAACTTCTCCTTATCTGCTCATCTAGCCAAATAGTATAAAATAATCACAGGGCAGAATCAGAGGAAAAACTCCAGTAACATGAATAACCAGAGTAGATCAACCCTCCCAAGGAATAATTTAGCAGACACAACTGAAGATTCCATTCATAAAAAGATGGCTAAGATGTCAGAAACTGAATTCAGAATTTGGATTACAAATAAGGTCAAGAAAATAGAGGTAAAATAGGAATTAGAAATTCAAAGAGGACTTCAAAAGTTGTCTAAAGAATTCAACGAATACAAGACAAAATCACCAAAGATTTTGACACACTGAGACAAGAAGTTGCAGCCTCAAAGATCTGAGAAATACAGTAGAATCCTTCAGTAACAGAATAGAGCAAGCAGAAGAAAGTATTTCTGACATTGAAGACAAAGCTTTTCAATGCTCCCAAACTCTCAAAGATGTAGACAAATGGAGAGCAAAAACAAATCATTCTCTCAAAGAGCTCTGGGATAATTCAAAGAAAACCAATATTTGCCTTATAGGGATCCCTGAAAGCGACAAAGTGGCTTTGCAAGGCACAGAGTTTCTTCTTCAAGAAATTACAAAAGACAACTTTCCAGACATGCCAAGAGATTATGAAATTCAGATAGCAGACAGTTCCACAACCCCAGCATGACTCAACCAGAATAAGATATCCCCCAGGCACATCATAATTAACTTCACTAAAGTTAATATGAAGAAGAAAATTCTGAAAGCAGCCAGACGTAAGAAAAGCATAACCTACAAGTGGAATAATATTACAATGACTGCAGATCTCTCTGCTGAAATCTTTCAAGCTAGAAAAGGGTGGTCATTGGCTCTTAATCTCCTAAAACAGAATAACTTTCAATGCAGGATCCTGTATTCAACTAAACTGAGTTTCTTTTATGATGGAGAAATTAAGTACTTCAATGACATTCACATGTTGAAGAAATTTGCCATAACTAACCCAGCTCTCCAGGATATTTTCAGACATATCCTCCACCACGACCAGTGCAATCCTCCACCACAAATGTAAACTCACTCAGAAACTTTTGATCAAATGCCAAAGTCCACAGTGGTGAAAACATCCACTGGACTTTCAAAAAACTCCATACCCAAACTTCTACCAGGCTTATCAATATTCTCAATTAATATGAATGGCTTAAATTGTCCTCTAAAAAGGCACAGGTTGGCTTCATGGATACAAAACTCAGGCGAGATATCTGCTGCCTACAAGAATCTAATCTCACCTTAAAAGATAAATATAGACTTAGGGTGAAGGGATGGTCAACTATATGGCAAATGGAAAGAAAAACAAGCAGGTGTTGCAATCTTATTCACAGATACAAAAGTAAGGATGGACACTTCATATTTGTTAAGGGAAATACTCAATATGATGAGATTTCAATTATTAATATTTATTCACCCAAAAGTAAGGATGGACACTTCATATTTGTTAAGGGAAATACTCAATATGATGAGATTTCAATATTCACCCAACCAGAATGCACCTCAATTTATAAGAGAAAACTATAACAGACATGAGCAACTTGATTTCCTCCAGCTACATAGTAGTCAGAGCTTTTAACACTCCTTTAGCAGTGTAGGATAGATCCTCCAATAAGAAGCTAAGCAAAGAAATTTTAGATTTAAATTTAACCATTTAGCACTTGGATTTAATAGATATCTACAGAACATTTCATCCTAACCAAACTGAATACACATTCCTTTCATCAACCCACGTAACATACTCCAAAATCGATCACATCTTAGGTCAGAAGTCTAACCTTAGCAAATTTAAAAGAATAGAAATTATTCCTTGCGTCTTCTCAGACCATCATGGAATAAAAGTTGAACCTCCATAGTCATACAACACACATAGAAGTTAAATAATCTTATGCTGAATGATAGATGGGTCCTTGACGAGATTAAGAAGGAAATTACCAAGTTTTTGGAAGAAAATGACAATGAAGACATGAATTATCAGAACCTCTGGGACACCACAAAGGCATTCCTAAGAGGGAAATTTATAGCACTGTAAGCCTTCCTCAAGAGAACAAAAGGAAAGAGAAGAAGTTAACAACATAATGAGGAATTTTAAGCAACTAGAAAAGGAAGAACATTCCAATCCCACACCCAGCAAAAAAAAAGAAATAACCAAAATTGGAGCAAACTTAAATGAATTTGAGAACAAAAGAATTATACAACAGATCAATAAATCAAAAAGTTGCTTTTTTTGAAAAAGTCAATAAAATCGATAAAGCTTTGGCTAACCTAACCAGGAAAAAAAGAGTAAAATCTGTAATTTTATCAATCAGAAATGGTAAAGATGAAATAACAACAGACTCCTCAGAAATTCAAAAAATCCTTCATGAATATTACAAGAAACTTTATTCTCAGAAATATGAAAACCTGAAGGAAATTGACCAATACTTGGAAGCACGCCACCTCCCAAGACTCAGCCAGAATGAAGTGGATATGTTGAACAGGTCTATATCAACTTCTGAAATAGCCTCTACTATACAAAATCTCCCTAAAAAGAAAAGCCCGGGATCTGATGGCTTCACCTCAGAATTCTACCAAACCTTTAAAGAGGAACTAGTACCTATATTACTAAACCTTTTCCAAAATATAGAAAAAGATGGAATACTACCCAACACATTCTATGAAGCAAACATCACCTTGATCCCCAAACCAGGAAAAGACCCAACAAGAAAAGAAAATCATAGACCAATATCACTAATGAATATTGATGCAAAAATATTCAACAAGATCCTAACAAACAGAATCCAGCAACACATCAAACAAATGATATACCATGACCAAGTAGGTTTTATCCCAGGGTCTCAAGGCTGGTTCAATATACATAAATCTGTAAATGTAATTCAGCAGATAAACAAATTAAAAAACAAAGAAGGACCATATGATTCTCTCAATAGATGCAGAAAAAGCTTTTGATAATATCCAGCATCCCTTCATGATCAGAACACTTAAGAAAATTGGTATAAATGAAGAGGGGAAAGATGGTGGGTTTGTTACTAGATAGTGTTGAAGGCAATTGCTTTCTCACTTGCTAGCTGTCTAAATAAAGGCCAGAAACTCTGAAAAAAAAAAAAAAAGAAACTTCACTTAGAAGATATACTTGAAAATGTACATTATTTTGTTCAAATCTAACTACTATCTATGTACTTAATAGTTTCAAAAAATGAAAACTATGTGTTAATTGTAAAGTTGACTAACCTTTTTAAATAAAAAAAAAGAAAAGAAAATTGGTATAGAAGGGACATTTCTTTTCTTTGTTTTTTTTTTGAGACAGAGCCTCAAGTTGTCACCCTGCATAGAGTGCTGTGGCATCACAGCTCACAGCAACCTCCAATTCCTGGGATCAAGCGAGTCTCCTACCTGTGCCTCCCAAGTAGCTGGGACTACAGGCGCCCACCACAACACCTGGCCATTTCTTGATTGCAGCTGTCATTGTTGTTTGGC